>VYZT01000754.1:0-30000 GCA_013400735.1 Pomatostomus ruficeps | reverse complement strand
AGGCTGTCAGGACAACCATTTGCTATATATCCTGGGTAGTCATGGGCAGAAGACGTGGATGCATGTTGCCTTCCAAAAAACAAGCAAACATCAGCTTCCGTTTAGAACTTCCAGCTTATAAATTTCCACTAAAACAAGAAAGTTTGTCACTAAAACTAAGTAGTTCACATTATTCAACTGAGCTAGCAAAATTTGTAATAACTAATAGTGAAATACTATCCGTGTCAAAATCAACAAAGTAAGCAAATTAGTTTCAGTGCTTGATTAGTTATATCACCATGCTAATATGGCAGAATAATCAATCCTTGTTTACCATTGTGTATAAATCTCACTAGGAGACCTTATTACAGTCAGTCAGTCCTCTAATTGGAATCTGGAAAAGTATCTTCTTCCATCTTCAAAGCAGCTGTCATGATCTTGTCAGGATCAGATATCTTAAATTATGTTATAGTCTTAGAAAAAAATTCCAATTTAAGATAGCTATAAAAAAAACTAAAAAATATGCTGATGTAAAAAAAACTAGCTTAATGTTCAACTGGAGACTAGAAAAGCCATCAGACTGTGGTACACTTTAGCTTACTGTGTACTAAAGACAATGTTCTTACTGATTTTGGCAAGCAAGGAATTTAAGAATAGTATATTTTTGAACATCAAGACAGCATTAGATCTTGATAGAGAATATTTCTCTATTAAATACAGAAAGATGAAACCAATAAGTACTAAAAAAATGTACAATTTTGTAGGTTTGCGTGCTCCCTAAATATTTCCAGCACAGCAATCAATTTGTTTGCAATTGTAAAATATGTTGTCGTTTCCTTTTGGCTTTATAAAAAATAATATTTGGATATTTTGTGTCTTCTTATGTCTTGTAGTCAAGACAAACAAGGAGTTTTATTTTTCCTTCTCAGATCCTCCTTTTCACACAGGAATTTAAAATAATGTCTTGCATTGCCTAAGTAGCTATGGATGAGATCCAAGTTAGCTGAGCAATGCTGGTAAGCTCCCGGCAAATGTGTTGGGAACCAATTTGTCATGTATTGAACATGTAGTGACAATTTGTATTGTACCATGGATTTCTGCAGTGGGTTTCATAACAGGTAAAGTTCTGCCATTTCTCAAAAGCACGTAGAGCTTGTTGTACCTACATTTTATGTAGACAAGAGCTGACAGTGTTATTGTTGGTTTAGCAGAGGATCATAGTCGAGACAATTTTAATGAGGCTAGAGTCTCCAAATTAATTGAGGTGTTTGATTCAACATGTATTTACCCCTTTCCTCTGTGAGCAGAGCAGTGATTTGTAATTTTGAAAACCACGCGTAAAATATGGAAGAAAAGAATTCTATTTTGAGGGCATTTTGCACAGACTTGCTCACAAATGTAATCTTGGAGAAGTTCTGGGCTGCTGAATTGCAGCAGCAAGCAGAATGAAAAAAACACTTCTTCCTGTTTCCTCCAAAATACCATGTGTGAGAAACCAGAGTGGGGGGAAAATAGCTGCAACAAAATGTTACAATATTTTTGTCAGACATATTGCGTTTGTACTGCGTGTATTCTCTAATTTTAAAACCATGCAACGCGCCTGTGTGGCAACATTATTTTTTGCTTAACATAAAGAATTTGGTAAAGGCTAGGTGTTTTCTTTCTTGTATCTTACAGCTGGAGTCACAAAAATATCAGAAGTGACTGCTTAGATAAGTCATAGGGATGGACCACATGTTCCTTAATTTCTAGTTTCCTAGAAAGACTAGAATTTATTAACTTTAGATTTTAAAAGGAGCCTCAAGAGTTTCCATGTTACTAAGTTAGTTGAAATGATGCTGAGGAATTGTTACACTTTGATCAGCTGGAGTGAAGTGTTATTTGGATTTTGATTTTTCGTCATAATGTATTACAGGAATATGCTGTCAGGTTTAGTTTTCCAGAAAGTTTTAATTTACTGATAATTTTTGAGGTTGTGCTTAGAATGGAGCACTTTTTATAAGAAACGTTCTCCCCCTCTCTCTTTTGATTTCAAATTCATGTCACTTCCAGTGCAGCCCTGATGCTCTGTGAAAGGAGTATGTGGAGTGAACTCAGATATAACGTGTGATGTGCACCAAGAGGAGCAGACCATCCATGGCTGAAATCAGTCTTGGCACTTGGGTAGGTTTAACATGAGCCTTTTTAACTTCCTCTGCACCTGTGTTACATCCTGATGTGACTGATCAGCCTTGAAAAGTGATAGAGAAATTGGGAAGTCAGGAGGTGAGGGAGGAGGAGGACAGGACCTCAGTCAGCATAAACCTGCATTAACTCATTCATCATAATTCATTGATTTCACAAGCATGACATCAATTTATATAGTTGAGCACCTAAGCCTTTCTTACAAAGATTACAGTGACTTTAGCAAAGCTGTGATGATTTATTCCTATTTTAAATCTGCTCCTTGCAACAATGCATGCCTGATCGTATCTTAATATGCACACAGAAACCTGTTTGAAAAGGAGAGTAAGCTGCTGCTGTACACTTCATGTGTAGTGACTGCAGAGACAGAAATAGCATGTAAGCCACAATCAGAATCTCAGTGTGCAACCTCCTCTCTATTCATAAATGCATTTTTGTCAACTACAGCTTGAACAGTACAACTCTGTGTCCACTTAGCCCTCTTTTACACAAAACTTCTCTCATATTTTCCCCTTTCCTCCCAATCAATAGTAGTTGTGGATTATTATTATCATCATGATCATAACTGCTTGTTTAACAGCACCAAGCCTGACAGAGTCCAAGAAGTGTTTGGACACTGCTCTCAGCCTCATGGTGTGACCTTGGGGTGTCCTGCACAGGGCCAGGAGTTGGACTTTGATGACCCTTGTGGGTCCCTTCCAGCTCAGGATGTTCTATGATTTCAGTTCTCTCTCGAGTCACAGTTGTTACCAGCCTAAGCCAAACTCTTTAAAAATGCTGCAAGTAGTGACTAGGTATAAAGCTTCCTCCCGTGGAACTACTGAAAGCAGACTTTGACCTTGGACAGTTCTGGTGTGCCCTTGTCTAAAATGTGGTCTCAAAGGAGGTACATTTAATATGGGAGTCAAGTGTAAGTGCTGCAATGCTTTCTACCTCCGTATGATCCTATTATGTTGTAATTTGGAGAAGTGAAAAGAAATCCTGTGATGATCCAATTATCCATCCCTGTCAGAAAGTCTGGGGTTGCGGAATGAGTTTGCTGCTCCTTCATTATTTAGACAGATAATATAGCTTTGTGGTTATATTTCCAGCCCTCCGTTCACCCCACTATGTTAAGTAAGGATGCTGAGCACATGATGTGCATTACTTTCTGTCAAAATTGGTTTTTCTCTTCTAACATATTTTTCCCCCAGTAATTTGTAATCATTTGTCTGGAAATACAGCATGGCAGAGCTACAATGTCTCACCTGTCTTCAACTGTTTGTTCAAGAACAAGCTATATTCATTATTTTCCAGTATGTTTGTAAATTCTAATTGCACTCCTTCAAGTCTGAACCTCCCCTAAACCTTCCTTCCTTTGTACCTTAGAAGATAACTGGAATGTCTCTCATTCAGTGATAGAAGAACCAATACAAATTATGATGACATATCGATTGAATGTTACTTAGCAAGTGGCAGTTTAGTTGTCAGAATAAACTTCAGCTTGCCATAGTCTGTATAACCAAATCGTATTTGTCCTCTTTGGGAGGGAGTGTTTGCATGAAGTTAGAAATACATAGTTGGCCACAAGATACACATAAAATCTGAACACACCAAAGAAGGTTCTTCTGTGGGTTTGAAATTCAACTGAAATTCTCCATCAGAAGAAAGAAACACCTGGTTGAACTGGTATTGGGTGTTTGACTGCTTAGATGTAGAAATGATTCCCTGATTTTCATGAACAAGCAGGCAGAGCTGTTTTAACTCAAGTGTGCATATAGACTAACAGGGCTGTGTGCTCCTCAGATTACTCCCTTTCTTGTGGTGAGAGAAGGAACAAGAAGTCTGGAAAAAAGGTTTAAAAAATTGAAGGCTGAGATACGAACTGAACTCATCGCTTTCCTCAAGATCCTAATTATACTGCTCTACCAGGGGCTGTATTTTATGGCACTCCATTGCTGCCCCTGCTGGATTTACAGAAACACATGCACCATCTGTGGAGTCATGCAAGATTTTCTTATGCAAACAGCCTCAGCAAGAAACATTTATGTTGGATACGGCTTTAGGAGGGAGAAATGGATCCATTTTGTCAAGGAGGGAATTGGTTTGTCATTATTCAAAAATCACTCAAGATGAGCTGCTGTGGGGGTGGACCCCCTCCATATTGAGGTGGCTAAGCATTCCTCAGGACCAGGGTTAGAGTCATCAGTTTTATCAACTTTCAGTGTTAATTTCCTCTAGTGAAAACTAGATGGCAATTATCACTTTTGAAAAAGCCCAGACGTATTTTTTTCCGTAATAGTTGTATTCTCTTCCACAGTGAAACATAATCAACATAAATTTACATATTTCTTGTAATCAGGACAAGTGGAGGTGCATGATAAAAGAGGGATATTATGGTCAGAGTGTACAGCTTCATCTTGGTATAATGCAACTAATTACAAAAACCAACTGCAAAAATTGACCAAAATTGTCAAAAAGCTTAACTGGTATGTGCTTCTTTATTCATCTGTAAGTGTACTCTTTTATAGCACAGTCCTTCTAGAAACTTTGGGAAAAAAGCATATTCTTGCTGGAAAGACAGGCTTACACAATGCCTTGTCAAATCTGCCAGCTTTAGCCGTGAAAATAATGCTCACTGATTTTCACTATGTTCAGCTATATGGAACAGTTCAGATGAGACTTAGCTGAATGCCTCTTCATGTCATGAATTATCATCTAAGCACTCAATAAATTTCAATTAACGATTAATATTTTCAAATCCTTTTGAGGAAAATGTGCTAGGACAGATGCTGTCCAGGATGTAATTAGAATACACAGGATTGCACAGTTCTATAACTGACTCAATTTATCTTCTATGAACTGCTCTGCTACTGAGAATTATGAAAGGGAAAGAACACATTTGGTTTTCTCAAAGAGACTTCAAAAAATGCCACATAAATAATCCAGGTGTATAATTCCTGACAGTTTTCAAATTGGTGAACAGTACAATCCATTTCATAGACTTGAGATAAATACAAGGTTTCTGGTGATGAGAACTCTTGCACCCTTTGATGCTTGCCCATGCAAATGTGTTTTATTTAACTATAAAAATGTACTGGGCCAGAGGAAGCTATGATTTTTTTCCTTCTGACAGCTACACTTTCTGTGCACTAAAAGTGCATTATCCAAGGAGCAAGTAGATAAACATTTTTTAACAAGTTCCTTTTTTAATATATCTCTATATAAGTGAGTATACAAGAATCTATATTTTATACATATATGCTTGATATGCAAAATGTATGAGTTTTATAAATATATAATTTTTATATAAAATATATAGACAGTTGTATCTCAGAAAATAAAACCAGTCAGCACAGTTCACAAAATCTCATTAGATATGAGCAGCCTGTCCTAAAGTCCCTAACATGCCTCCTGCTATCTGGTCCTGATGATGCAGGGGTAGATTTCTTCAGTGGAGTAATAGATTAACTGCCACCATTATTTATTTTTTTTTAAAAGTACAAAACTCTGCCTTTTCTCTTGCTGCCACAGAAGCAATGCTTCATCTCCTCCACGCCTCAGCGCCTGTGAGCCGGAGTCAGCTCCAGCACCTGCTCCTTCCTGCCCAGATGCTGTGGCTGGGGCTTGTTTCATGGGAAGGAGCCTGCCAGCGCCCTCCACGCTCATTTTGTGGATACACGTCATCAATCTGAATCTGCTCTCCTAGTCCCCACACAGGAACAGCTCAGCTTGTTACCATTTCTAGCACATCTTCATCTGTTGCTTGGTTTACTGCAGCTATAAAGCAGCAATTTCCTTCTATTTCTGTTTCTATGGGAGGCAAAAAAAGGAGGCATCATTATAACTTTATGTCACCAGGAGTTATTCACATCAGCATTATGCTGTGTTTTTCCATTCCCCGTGTTTCTGTTTGTCAAAGCAGAACGCTTTCCCATGTAGGAAGAGTTTGTTTTCCAGTAACTTCCAGCACTGTTTCGTAGTAACTACAAGAAAAGAGTTTAATAACTCTAATGAATTCTCCCATAAACAGTGAAATTATAGAAGTAGGATCGCACAGTGTCCCAAAGCTCATTGAGTTGAGGTGTCAGCTGAGAAGGTAGAAGCTCAGAGGGAAGTTTTTCTCATAAAACACACATGTGAGTGTGCCCTAAGGATCCTCTGCTGCCTAATGAGGTGCACCCTCACACTCCAGTAATTTCCTTGATTGCAGCACTAAAATAACCCCTTTTCAATCTGCCTGATGAGGGAATTCAATATGGTTGAATTATCCTTCTTGCTCAAATTTTCTTGAATTTTGGCAGCAGGTTCAAAAGTTGAAAATAAAGAAGAGACAAGTGAAGTACGAAAAACGAAACAAAACCCAGGTTTTATCGAGCCCCTTTTTGAATAAGAGCTTTTCTTATCCAGGAGTTAGCATCTTTCCCTTGTGCTTGCTGTGCTTCATATCCCAGGATGGATAATGCAGTGTGGAAGCAGTGAGGGTAATTGAGAGCAGTTACCATCAGTGGCAATGCTTGTGACAAAGCCCTTCATTATAGAAGCATGGCAGAAGAGTCCTTTAAAGAAGGCTTTACAAACTGAAACTAGTACAAAAATCAGAACTGGCCAAAATTACTTCACCCAATTAGCATATGATTGGAAATTGTGGCCCCAATGAATCCAAAATATTTCATTGTGAGGGGTGGAGCGATCCTGAAAGAAATCTGAGTTTTCTAACACAGGAGAAAAATATGGTTTCTTTGTATTTGCTGGAATGGTTTTGTTTAAATAGGGAATTTCAATTGTTTCTTGCACAAAATTGTCAATTAAACAAATCTTGTTCTTCATCACAGTTCAGTGTCACTGAATCAGCATTTTCCAGTGAAAAAGTAATTTATTAGAAAACGTCCAGTTTTGATCTTTATAATACTTTCCATCAGGCTAAGATGTGGTTTGTTTTGAGAAGGGTGGTCCAAGAGTCTTTCCATAAACACTTCTTGTCCTAAGCTGGCAATGCTGGCGTGAAGGAATAAGTTAGTAAATATAGTAGTCTTAAACACATTGAGGTAGGGATTGAAAAAATGCTTTCATATCCTTATTCTCTCCCTCTCCAGTTCCTGTTGTTGCAGTGGGGAAAAGTATGCTTTTTCTTCATACTTAAAGAGGTCTGTCTCACTTCATTGCTATGAAATAACAACCCTTCCTGCTTTGGTTTTAATTTGGTTTGGTTGTTGTTTTTTTTTTTTAATTTTTTCTTTGTTGCTTTGTTTGGCTCTTTTTTTACCCACTTATTAGTTAGCCTCCCTTATGAGAACTATGGGCACTCAGAACTCTGGGCTGAGGGTTTGTTTTGATTCCTACCTACCATTAGTGGATTTTTTTTTGTAAAAGAAAATCAAATGTTAAACGAAGGGTAAAAGGTAGGCAGCATATTAAATAGTTCATAACTCTAATTGCAATCTGTGGTCCTGTTAATGTTTTGTTAGGGACGAAAATAAATCCAGAAAACACTGACCAACAGGGAACAGCAGGTACTTATTACGAGTGCTAAACTGAACATTAATAATACCATTGTGTGCCCAGAAACCATGGCAACAGTAGGGAGTGGCAATAAAGATAATTTTCTAATGTCTAAATACATCATGTAAAAATTCTACTCACCTCTACTCTTGATCCTAATGGCAGATAACTCCCCCAAAATAATGCTTATGGCATATGCATGTGAAAGAGGAAAATGTCACTTTTTTGTTAAAACAAAAGAAGTGTGTAGTCAAGGTGGGGCATTTAATTTCTTTTTAGGAACAAGTTGTATAAACATCTGTCAGGAATAAAATACAGTTTATTCTGGCTCAGGATGAAGAAATAAACTAGCTGGTCTATTGAGTCCAGCAGGAGTTTTTGGGTATGTGGAACCATGGAGCAAGAGTTCCAAAGGAAGCACCTGTGCTGTAACTTTTAGCACTGGGTATGGAACACAGTCCTTGATCTCACAGGATGCCAGCTGAATACAGACAGATAGCCAGTGAAGAGTCAAACTATATTGCTTCTTATTAGCTGTGTTTCTGGTTCCAATGACTCTTTAATTACTGGGCTGTGCACAGATGGTAACCTCCCGTGGAATATTTAACACTTTAAGTGAGGTTTTCCTTCTCAGATCATCTAACAGCTCTGGGAAGAGATGGCTCTTCATTCCTAGCTTGGCCAGGTGCATACTTTGTTATAAACCACAGAAAAACACAAGGGGCAGTGAAACACTGGGCTTCCTCTTTTCCTCTGGGCAATGATTACCGATTCCTGGGCAGAACCAGGAACTGTGTGGATATGGAGAGCAAACTGGTGTAACCCATTTATGGTGTGGGCAGAGGGCACCTCCTGAAGGGAGCAGGATGTGAGGACTTGATGGCTGGTTGAATACATGTGAAGGAATCTGCCTGAATTTCCCACATGGAAGCTGATGAATACCTGAATGTGTTTCTGGCATTGAGAAATTAATTCCGATGGATACCAATGGAATTGGATCAAAGGTCTGAAAATCAAATTCTTTTTGCACTGGGCAGCAACCAGTTCAGTTTCAAGCTGCTGACATTGGCTAGAAAGGGACCCTCTCTGCTGAGGGCAGAAGTGATTTCATTGCTCCTCAAATCTGAGTAAAGCATCTTCCTAAAAGTGCATGCCTATATCTTCATGCAGTTCACAGGCACAATATTTCTTCAGTGTGACTGTCTCAAGTAGCCACCAAGGGAACAGAGCTGTACCAAATTTAGGACTGTGTAGTAGATCATGAAGGGAGAAATAAGCATCTTTTCATTCTATAGACTGCTGGTATATGGGAAGAGAAACAAGAAAATGGAAAAGTGCTTAAAAAAAAAGTGCATCTTGGTGGCCATGTAAGCTGCCATATGGAGAGAGAGGGTTGGCTATGGTGGCACTTCTTTCCTGTTTCTTCATGGCAAAGGCCAGGAGGATAGTTACTAGGCCAAGCCATGAACGGTATCTGGACCTCTGCTGCTGTAAGTGGAGCTCAGCAGTAAGCACATAAGCCCTTGTGAGGTGAAAATCACCTTAATACCAAATGTGACCACAGTGTTTGACTCCAGTGGCACGAGTATTTAACCAGTTTATTTTTTCTTAGCCTCATTGTCATAAATAGCTAATTATACAACAGACACCTTAACTAAAAATATATTGATTTATAAATCTAAATATCTGTTTGTTCATCTAGTAATACCATGAATTGAAGAAATGGAAGCATGCAGGAAGTGTAAAAATCTAACCAACCTCTGCAGAACGCAGCTGTTCATTTTCTATTACACAGTGTCTTCTTTCTTCTGCAGCATTTATATCACAACTTTTGCTAAATATTCTCTCCTGGGCTTTTATTCGGGTCATGAATCCCAGGAGAAGTTATCAATACTATAGATAAACTCAATGGATACTGTAAATAAACTGAAAGCCAGCTTTCCTTTTGTTGGGTTTTGAATGCCAGTTGAGTGGACAATTCCTAACCTTTTCTTGAATGCTAACTGTTGTTATCAAAGAACTCTGTAGATATTGAGGATATAAGAGCAGAATAGTGGCACCTATGTTTCAACCCCCCCCTTTTTTTTTTTTTTTGTTATTTTTAGACTTACACTTCCTCCTCACCTGTATGAAAAAAAAGAACACATTTTCCTGGATGTGGGCAGTTCAACCTTCACCTCATGTAAAGCAGCGTAGTTCTAATGATTTTGTGGCAGTTAGCCTGTTTGAAGTGTTTGAGAATTCAGCCTGGTAAAACACTACCTGAAGTCTACTGAGCTGCTAAACCTCTCTCTGCACTTTTTAAACCTTTTTCTTGCTACCTTTTTCTTTAAAAACAATGCATTATCTAGTTAATACTAGAACTAGCTGAGTGTGCTAGCAGAACTTTTTCAGTAATAATGATTTTTGCATTCTCCCTTTTCCCAACTGCAGTTTGAATGTCCCTGTTACAGGGTGAAAGAAAAGAGTGCAACCTCTTCAGTGAAATTGAGGGCTGTACTGTGATTCCAGGAAGAAAAAAAATAAAAATATGTGAAATGCATGTGTAACAGATATGTGGCAAAGTGCTAAAGCTGATTATTAACACATAAGATCTACAAAGGAGATATTAGTTACTGCCACATGACTTCCAAGAAATCTTGCTGGGTAGTGCTTTTCCAGACGGTGGAATCATTATGAAGCAAGGTAACTTCCTCTGGCTGGGTACAATTGATTATTCAGTAGGAGAAAGTTGTCTCACAGCTTCAGTGTAAAAATGTTTTGTTCTATTTTGTTTTCAAAAGCTGCAAGCTAACTCCATGAGAGGGGAAGATGTGCCTTCAATAGAAACTTGACTGCCTCCATCAAGGGGATATTTGTGCACAGGGGGAGAGAGTAAGCTTTGCTCCAGGATCAGAGGCTGTAGCAGAGAAACCAGGATGAAGGACAGGAGAGGAAGGGGGATTTTTCCCCTGCTTAAATGGGTAGGCAGCAGACCTCCTAAGAAAAATCTAGAAATATAGCTTTTGCCTCAAAAATTTCCAGCTCCCTAGTTTTACCCATGTGGAGTTTAACTTGGATTTGAGAAGACATGTTGGGGGAGAAGTAATTTGTTACTCTGATAGATTTGCCTTTTGACCAATCCTTTCTCCTTAACTTGAGTTATTATAAGGAAAACTATCACTGGCTAAAGACTAATGGTCCCAGGTGTCTAGGCACAAATGCGAGTGTTGCAGAGCACAGTATCCATCACCACCTGACTGCATGGTACTTCTTGCTTTTACACATTCCCAATAAATTGTTTGTGTGTTTTCCACCGAGCAAAGTTGTTAAGGAAACTTTCCTGTCTGTCCAATCACTCTGGCAGTCACATTCCCACCACCTGAGACTTTCAGTGCTGTGACTGAAGCCCCTTTGCAGTGGGTGGCTCCAGTGAGCTGATGGGTGCCTCACTTGACTCCCTAGACACACCACTCTCTCACTGTCAGACAGGGTTTCTTTATGGATTTTCAGACAAGGTTTCTTTATGGATTTTACCACAGGTTTCCAATAGCAGAGCCTCAGACCTCTGGTTCTTTTAAGCAATTTTATCTTGGTATGAAAAATGAATTACAGCTCAAGCTGATGCCTCTGAGGAGGGATCGCAAACAAAGGAAACCCCTGACTTTTACACTTTCACAGTCTATTCGTGTCAATGTCTGAGATCTTCCTCCAGAGTCAGTGGCTCCTGTTTCGTCAGGTCACCTGGCTGGTCTCACAGGTCCCCTTTCTTGTGCAAAGGGTCTGCAACAGTTCATGGTTTCTTGCCTCATGTTCCTGGCACCCAGAGGTCAATCTGCAGCTGGCACTGCAGCTGTACACTGAGCTACCTACACCAAATGTATTTCTCAACAAAAACAATTTGTCAAGGGTGTGTCAAACCCGAACAGCTGTTCTGGCTTTTAACCAAGCATCTGCCCAAGGTTCCTTGGCCATCGACCCATTTCTTTGTCAGCTGCACGACTCTGCTCCTTGTTAGACCATCCCACCAGGGAGTCATATCCACTGTACTTTTTCCTGACACCCAGCTGGGTGAGGTAGGCCTACAGGGATTGGAACAATGGGAAGGACTGTCCCACCATTCATTCGAAGGAAAAGAGTAGGAGAACTCCAAGAAAAAAAGGCTTTGCTTAAGTGGATGTGGTTACTTTCTCTTTTACAGGAATCAGAGAAACAGGGAAGGCTGCTGTTTGTTATTTCTTTTTTACTGCCAAAGGATTGAATCACATACTGGAGGATGGATCTTTTAATTGATGCTTCTGACGCAAAAGCTGTACCCCACGAGCCTGCAGAAGTAGACAACATTATAGAAGCCTCCTTTATGCATTATGTGCAGCTAAAGTTTCAGTTTCAGTTGTTAGTCTTACATCTGTAGCTAAACAGACATGACAGCCTAAGTGTGCCTCTTTGCTTTGTGTTCTTTTGAACATCCTACAATGTCTTTTCCACTAATTCATTATTTTCTCTGCTTTCAAATTACATAAGAAGTCTGGGATTCTTACTGAGGTTATGTCAACAGGTTTTGCTCTCATTCACTGCAGCTAAAAGTACCTCCTCTGGCAGTGCATCCCTTTTGCTATATAAATTTCTTTTGTGTGACGTATGTCAGTCGAGTGCAGTTCATTTTCACACCAGCTAAGCAGATTGGTATGTTTCACTAGCTTAATTATATTGTTATTAACCTTGCAGGGATGTTTTGATGAGTTCATTTTGAAATACTTAGTTACTGACAAAAAATATTGAGCTATTATCCATATGGTGTTTCCCCAGGCTCCTATCAGGGATTTCAAAAAATGGGAGTTGTACTGGAAATCTATGACCTGCTAAAAAGTCTGCAAGCCATGGTATGTTGCTCTAAGATGTATTGTCCTTCAGACAAAACAGAATTTGCCCAGATAGGTAGAAAGTTCACATTCATGTGAAAGTTTTTTTATCAGTGATTGGCATGATAATCTGGTTTGTAAATCCAGTTCAGGGTAGATCCAGAAGTGACAAAGAGCACATCTGAATAGAGGGTTTGTCAGTGTAATCTTGTTTGGTGGATGCCATTAGTCACAAAACCATAACATTGCAAGTTTGGAGGGGAGATACTTCTACAGATAATTATAAGCCATGTGACAAAATAAACAGGATCCTGAAGCCACAGGGAAAAGACCTTAATATTGTATCAGCCTTTCTGGAGGTAATCAGAGACTTGCAGACCATTTAACTACTTCATGGTAGGGAACCTGTGTTCTAAACAACGTTTCTGCCTAGACCTCCTATGTATTATGGGTCTCCTGCACAAATTCTTTGCATTTTGGAAAGAGAGATGTAATTGAGGATCCCAAAGAAGCTCTTCAGCATTTGTAGCTGAAAGAATAGGGGATGCACAAGGGGCTATAAGACAGTGCTGCATCTATTCATGCTAGCAGAGCTGCAATGGTGTCTGTTGACAGATGCCTGGGAAAAAATGGATGGGTCCTGTAGGATACCTTTGTTGTGTTCCTGGCTTTTTTCTGGAGTGGAGCAGTGCTAACCTCTGTGCTAGCGGGGCACTGCCTTCCCCCTGAGCTCTCTCTCAGCATGATGTCCTACAGGAAATGGCCCCTCCCGACTGGACAAGGGTTGACTGGATTGGTAGAGAAAGATGTCGCTGGTACTGTTGTAGCTAGCCAGTGCTAAACTGCCTAGATTTAGTATGCAGTGCGCAGACTTATGAGAACTTGTCTCTATTTCTTCTTCTATTAATCCTGCTTGGTCCTCAGTTGATATAAATCACTTCTGTTCCCCTGGGGACAACACACTAGCACTGTTTTTCCCAGCTGGAGATTTGTTGCTCCATGTCGAAACCAGAGATGCTGAAGAAATAGAATATTCATTGCAAGAACCTAGGAAACGCTTCTAATTTGCTGCTTGTGGTCCTTGCTGTTAACTGCCTTTGTCTCCACTGTGGCTGTCACAAACACTTCAGAAAATGGGTGTGTGGAGAATTAAGAGAGATCAATATTGTGTGGATGACTGTGAGGCATGCCACCCCACGGGTGTTTTCATAATGGTTTATGTGCAAATGAGATAGATTGAAAGGGAGTTTCTAGCAGGAGAACTGGAAAAGCAAAATGATTGCTCAAATCCCTTCTAATAGTGAGGTTTATCACTGTAGGAGAGGATTCTCCTGTCTGTGATGACAGGACTGTTTTGCCTGAGAAAAACATCAAAAGACATTGATCCAGTAGACCAGCCATCACAGTGAGAACTGGAGAAACACAAAACACCTATTGCTGAAGGAATTGCAGTTTGCTCCCACAACCCTAATGAAGATTTTAAAATGAATGCTAATTACTCAGGCACTGCCACTTCAGAGAGCCTTTTGGAGTACTAGCCAGCCCCACTCTTTAGGAAAAGGGTTTCCTGTGTTGTTGCACCCTGTCAGTGCTTCCAGAAGAGTTCCTGATGGTGCCGGGCAGTTAAGCTCACATGCTGGTATTGCTGGCTGTGGCAGGATTGTCACCTGGGGAATCAGTGGCACAGAAATGGAGGAAGCAGCAAGCACTAAACAAAGCTGTGGGGAGCAATTCCACCAGTCTCCGAGCTCTCAAGAAGGGCTGTTTCATCCAGTGCTCTGGCAGAGTCTGAGACATTCGAAGGTGAGGAAAAAGCCAAGGATGGTGTTCAAGAATTCAGAGGAAATCTTTCTTCTTTACCTGTCATTAATTTCTAGAATTAATACAATTAATACAAAAGTTTCCCAAACCCAGGCACGACTTTCACTTCACATTAATCCATAATGGCTGACTTTGGTCACTGATGGGTCAATGCTGTAAGGTGCAGAGCTGCAGTCTGCTAAGATGACAGGGTGAGTGCAGCAGGGAAGGACTGGGACTTTATCCGCATCCCTGGAGGTGGTAATATTATCTATATCATTCTTGACAGATAATTCTCAAATTCACAGCCCAGCAACAGAATATCAGCAATCATAAAGTCCTTTTGTTACAATGCTTCCTTATTCTATTGCTAGATATTTTTTTCTTGATATTAATGCTAAATATGCTTTTTTTTCTTAAGTTCCCTATTTCTTTTTACATCTTTAATGAATGTGGGAAAATGTTTATCCTTTTTCTGAGTAGAGCTACATTTCAAACATTAAGGACTATTATCATATCTCTCCTAAATTGTCTGTTCTCTAAACTAAGTAACCTGAATTCTTCAGCTGTTTCTTATAGGTTATTTTTTCCAGGTGTCTAAAAATTCTCTTTAGTGTCTTTTAGACTCCCTTTAATTGAACTGTACCCTTCCTGGATTATATTAGCTGTATGCAGCTGAGGCCTTACTGATAAAGGACTGCTTCATTTCACAGACAATACTCCTGCTACATTCCCATATGGAATTTTTAAACAAATTTTAGTCTTACATTTATCTTGTGATTGGCAATGATATCTTAGTTCTTCCCTGCAATATAAATGACATTCATTCCCTCTATGGTGCTTAATCAGATGATTATCCCTACCTATGTGCTGAGGTTTGTATTTCCCTTACTGAATTACTGTCTTCTTAGCCCAGACCAATTCTCCCATTTTCGAGATAGCTTTGAATTTTATTTCCCTTCTGCTGTATGTTTACTGCCCCTCTAACTTGCTGAATTTGCAGATTAAGTGAGCACTTTTTGCTCATCCTTTCCAAACCATTGAGGTAAATATGACAAGCCTCAGGCCCAGAGTAGACCAGAATCCTCCTGACGTAACCCACTAATCAGAGAGTCAGTCATTAATAATTACTCTTCATAAATGCAATTTACTACCCATTTATGCACATGCCTAGTAAATCTATCTATTATCTTTTATCTGGTAATTTCACAGACATACAGAGCTAGCAGTAATATTTCATCTGCGTTCCCATGTGATGAAATTGAGCATTTGCAGTCTCCTCTTGCAGGACAGACTTGTCATTTTTATGAATTTCTGATTGCCCTTCTCTGCTACTGCTCCAGTGTAAATTCCCTTTTGTTTTTTTCTTGAATATTAATGTCCCAAAATATACTTGGTATGCCAGATGTCTCAGGATGCTGGATAATTTTTCTCTCTTTCAGCTGAAAATACCTTTCCAGTTACATCAAGGAACAAATCTGTCATTTTCCGTAGTAAATCCAATCGCTGGCCCAAAGTCACCCTGTGATTGATAACAGGTTGTTCTCCTTCTTTAGTTTTTCTCTCAGGAATCATTTGTTTACTAAGCTATAATTCTCCTTTCCTGGTCTTGGAAAGAGAGGTTAAAATAATTTACTTACATGATTCAATTTTGACAGGAGCATCCAATAGAATGAATTGTATTGGTTTGCTGTCTGAGTAAGGATCTGAATGTTCCTAGTCTATACTTTTACCATGTTCTCCTTCTTCAAACTGGGGACACTGAAAAATAAAAACACACAGCTAAGTGATGATATAATGATATTTTGCAAAAAAAGGTGTAGGAGGTGATGGGAACAACTTTAAATCTTCAGGTGAAACATTTAAACTCTTTGTTGGAGTTACAACATATATGAGAGAACTTTTATGTCCTGTAACTAAGATTAAATATCCCTTAGTTCAATAATGAATGGAAAGCTGTAGCAGGCTGTCATCCTATGCGCTATGTTTGATGTTGTGACTTGTTAAGGTATGATTTAAATTTCTCTTTCCTTAAGTCACCTAAGCAAGTTAAATTGGTAAATATTGTTAAAGATGTTAAGATTTGCTGAACTTATTGAAAAAGGCCTTGTATTTTGAAAATAATCATTGCCTTTCTCCTTTGGAGCAGAGTAGCCCTCATCCTTCTCAGGCCAAGCACATTGGAGGAAGGTTCTGAAAGCCCAGAGTCAGCAGTAGAAAATGTCCCTAGGTTCAAATATTTGGGGAAATTCTGGGGGTAGTATATATAACTCCAGAACTGAATCCCATCTAAACGAGTCAACAATGAAGCAGACTCTATTAAACTTTTCTGTGGCCTCATCTCTGTCCTGCAGTGCTTCTAGTTACAACACTGGCTGGTGTTATACAGGCTGTTCACAGATGGTACTGGGCTTTCTCTTCTGCCAACTCCATTTTCAGTCCTCCTCCCTCATCAGGATGAACTACAATAAAGAAATGACAGTTCCCTCCCACAGTCCAGTCTAGATTGCAAAGTAGTGTACTGTAGCTTAAATTTGTCCAGCCTGAAAATGAGATCTTCTTCACAGACATCAAGACAGACTTTATGAAGTAAGGTATCATGGACACTGACTTCTATGTATAGTGTTTTTATGTATTGGATCAGGCCTTTTGTAAGATTTTTTTTCAAGGTTGTTAGTTGTTTTTCCTCTCTCAGATATGTTATAAACAAACTCGGAAGGCCTATTTTTTCCTGAGGGTTGTATTTAATGATTCTTGGATAAATTTTTTTTCTTCATTTTTCAGACTCTTAACATTTTTCTGGTGGCAATTCAAGTCTCAGTACAACAGGTAGCTGCCAGGTTTTATTAATTACTTTCCCTTAGAAGCTCCCAGCAAACACCCAGCAGTCCTCCACAGACGCCCATTTTCATGCTACTAAGTGAGGATGCAATGTATTGCTAACTTAGTCTTCTATGACATGTGGCTGTGGTGATGTTTTTCTAGGGGAAGAAAAGCTTTTATTTTTATACTTCTGTTACTAAAGTAATAGAAGAGAGAGCACTGGCAAACATTTTTTTCTCCTGAGACATGTTCGAGCAGATTAGCGAGGCTGCCATCTGGAACAGCAGACATTTACATTTTGATTATAATAGCTAATCAATATGATCATTGTATTATTAAATGCCTTAGAAGGGGAAAAATCTGGTCAGCTAAGGATCAGAAAATCTGACTGCCACAAACTTTCTGTGTGATTTTGAGCCAGATCATTTAAACTCTCAGTGTTTAAGCTTGTTCACATGTAAAACAGAAATAACACAGCTTTTGAGCCAGAGGATAGATTTGAAAACAGTTATGGAAATAAAATTACCTGACTTACTCTTTGGTATTTAAAGAGTTATAAACATAATGACATAAGGAAGATATGAAGTCTATCTATTTATATTGAGATGAGACAAGTTAATTGGAAAAAAAAGGGTCTATTAACTGAAATTATCTTTATTATTGAACAATGCTAATGATATAATTCATAGCCCAGCCCTCCATGCCTTATTCATTGCCTTTTACAGATATGTGCATGGGAGAACTCTTTTCTTTAATATGAAAACTGGCTTTTTCTCCCCAAGTTTGTACTGCGTTCATTCATTGTAGATGTGAGTCATTGGTCTGCGTGTCACAGTACAACTCCTCAAAAGTGTCTTGAGAAGGGTTCCAAGGTGCTTCTAGAAAGACGAAAAGGATTAGAAAGAAAATGGAGGATTTTAAGGCTTTGTGGGTGGAGTTAGGGGAGAATTGGACAGGGACTTTAAGTGGCAGATTCAGAGCAGCTTGGAGATTTTGGCACCAAGAACAGCTCTGCATATCCCACAGACTTTAAAATTATATTTATCCTGTGTCTTTCATTGACTTGACGCAGATGCTGTTCTAATTTTCTAGAAACTTTGTTTCAATATTTGTTGGATCTTCAATAAGAATTTTCCATGAGCTCAAAATTTCTAATGATTTCCATCGAGGTTTTCAGGCAGAAGTTTTTTTGGTATCTCTCTGCAAGAACTGCTTCAAATTTCACCTGGACAAAGAAAGGAGCTGCCATTTCATTTGACCTGACTTTCCTGGCCAGCCTTTAGCATAGTGCTTGGGACCTTCCTCCATCACAGGAAACTGCAAACTCCAAGGAAGTAGCTGAGCAGTCAGAGCTAGAAAAATAATACTTGATAGCACTATTTAGAAAATTAACTGTGGCTTCCACAGGTGCTATTTTGTTTAAAAGTTATGAATTTATTTTGCCTGAATATCTACAATTAGTGACATATTTAACATTCTATTAATTTTATGGTTTTCTTCTGATAACAATGACTAAATTCACCAAGAAAGTGCATCAAAAATCAAGAGACTTTCATGGATTTAGAAATTATGTTAATATATTTAGGTTTATATTTTACTTTGAGCTTGGAGTATATAGAGATAAATCCTAAAGTTCCTGCTTAACCCTGAAAATTATTAGAATGTGTTTTGTTTCCATAAAGTAAGAAATGTTCTAATAATCCTGTGTCCTGGGAGTTAATTACATGCTTTTTGTAACAGACACTGAGGAACATTTCCTCACAGCTATATAGTAGATTACTGTAATTCTAATTTTTGCTAACCTTTACCAGAAAAAAGATGTGACTTCTGAATTCACATCAAATTGCCAAACAGTTCTCTGGGATTGAAGAGGAAGGATGATGAAAGGAACAAGCAAACTGGCATATGTTATTTTTCTGAAACTTTTTCCAAAAATGAGTCCTGAATTTTTTAGTCTGCAGGGATAAAAAAGAATTGTAGAAACCTTAATGGAGAACAGAGGTTTGTACAAAGGGAAATACTTCCAAAATGGACCAGAACTTTAAAAGAAGAAGGAACAAGGCTTTTTATCACTGGAAGATAGTGTATTTCAAAATTGTCACTAGAAAGGTAGCTGCAATATGGAAAATGGCTGCATTTTGCTGTAACATTTGTACTGATGGACATGCTACAGAATATAGAAAAAGGGGTACAAGGCGCAATAGTTTATTTTATGACTCACATAAACCTCTGTTTGACGTCTGCCCAGCGTACCCCAATTGCAGACAAATCCTAGGGGTAAAAAAGCTGGGCTTTGTGTAATTTTCCCGAGAGACAGTAGTAGCACTGAGAGAGCGCTGGCTGTGTAGTAATTCCTCTTTATGTAAGCAGCCATCAATGGGTTCACGTAATCTCCCTCCGCCCCCGCTGTTCCTGCGCTCGGCAGCGCTCTGGCAGCACCCACACACTGACTCACCCGGCCAGCCCTTTCCACTACAGACTCACACAAAGGTTAGAAACACTAAGCTGTTCCTTTCCCGTTCTCCTTCTCCCAACCCCCCCTTCCTAAAAATCACTTCCAACGACTTGCAGAGACAGACACTTTTCAAAGTTTGCTTGGAAATAATTAGATGGTTGGCATTGCTTGAATTAAACATTGACTGTTTCTACCTTATTTTCAACAAACTGATCCTTTAATGATCATGAGAGTGTATATTCAAGTAAAAGTTCCTTCTGGCCCTAAAATCGGATATCCATAGCCTCATGATTTTCTTATGAGACTGCTATTTCCTTGTCTTAATTTTTAATGAAATGTGATGAAGAATTCAAGACTGCACTAATGAAAGGTGTTTCCTCCCCTCTTCCCTGGTCTCTTGGAGGTAGATTCCTAACAGCTGAAAACTGTACCATTTATTTTTTTTTTTTTCTTTCTATGTTTTACATACAAACCTTAGTGTGGCAAATCCTTCTTCTTTTCTCCCCCCAAATCTCTCAATGTTACAGAAAAAGAATTCAAATAGCTTGTTCAGTCCCAGAGAGTCAGATGTTTCCAGTGCTCTTAGATGGGAAAGTGTTAATATTGAACAAACTACCTGGTAATAAAGAAAGGTCATAGATGTGAGATAGTAATTTTTTCCCCTTTAGGCAATCAGCTGTTCCACCATGCATCTTGCTCTAGGAGGACTTGAAGGTGGAATGAAATGAGAATTCGTTGCGTATTCCTGGTTGCCTTATTCCTGGCTTCCAGCTCTTCATTTCTTATTTTGTAAGTCTATGCAATATCTTCTGTGAAAATGTTTCAGATGGATTTGTGTCAAACTGCTTGTTATGTTGTTGTGTTCTTATTTCTTAAGTGTTAACCTTCTGTTTACTTATAAATGAGATATTTAATGAAATGGCAAGGTGGACAGAGAGATAAAAAGATTTGTGCAGAAGACTTGTCATCCACACATACAACAAACTTTTCTCTTCTTACCAGTGACAGCTATCTCCCAAGACTCAAGTGCTCATGTAAATTCTCCTAAAAAGGGAGAAACAACATGGAGATATAAATGAAGAGAAAGTATTTTCCGGAAATGGCTCTCTTTTTCAAGTCCATCCTGGGCTTATTACTACATAATGGTTCTGTGGGTTATTCACAGGAAACAGCTATATGTACTTTGGTACACACTCATTTACAATAAAGCAAAATCCAATTCTTTTCTGTAGGAGCATTTGTGATATGAAAGGAATTCAGTGCGTTGAGCAGAAGCACGGTTTGATTCCAGGAATAGCCTGACCCAGACTACTTCACATATCTCTTCTCTTTGCACTGACATTGCAGATCAGAGAATATGTTCTGCACACATCTTTGTTTTCATTTGTTTTGATGAAGTGTCTAAAAAATGTGCCCAGGTAAATTTTGGAGCACATCACCTTCTGCTTAAAGATGTAAAAATGAAGCAGCTAAATTTTAAACTCTGTCTGCAGCATGAGCTCATGAATGTTCTCTGCTTCAGGGACAGAGAACATATCTCTGGCTGTAAGAACTCTTCACAGCACAGACTGTCTGCTAAGTCCAGAAGGTCTCAGCAAGATCTTGTATTTAAATCTTTTATGGATCATCAGGTCTGATGTGAGCACAATATCCCCTTTCAGTGGTGTTCAAGCTCAGAGACCTCTGCATTCTGTATCTCTTGTACCTTGGAGACCTGCCTCCTCTGTTCTGCACATACCCAGAATAGATTTGCTTTCCCTTCTCCCTCTTTGGGAGTTTCAGGGCAATAGGGAGAGCTCTCTCTCTCTCTCCTCTTCACCATAACTTTGTGTTCTTCTCTGCTGCTTTCTGTGGTCTGCTGTTTTCAGTTATGGTAGATGAAATATTGATCTTTGGCAATTTCCTGAGGGAAAATAAGTTCTTACTCTTTATGTGAACAACTTTTTTTGCAAGTCCCGTATACTTTAATATACTGCACTTCTAGGAAAAAAAATGGCTCGCCAGGATACATTTAATAAAGGCAAATGTAACAAAACAAGTCAGCATTTCTTCGCTAAGGACAACAGAAATTAAAACATAAATTAGCACAAATAAATAAATAACATAAATCGTCTGTAGGTTCATAGAATTCTCTAATTAGTATTCATTAGTTAACATGGTCCAGTTGTGCCCTGAGGCCCAGGAGTGCTCCTACATTCAGGCTCTGTGCATCTCTGTTTGCTGCTCATAGATTTTGCCTGCCCTGCTTGCAGGAATGGCCATTTGCCATCTGCTCTGATAAGCCCTGACTGCCAGGGCAGTGGGAATGAGGGGTGGCCAAGTAGGGCGCTTGAGGGGATGAGTACCTCTTCATGAACAGTTTGAATCGGAGGGCAGTCTGCTCTCCAACCCTCCGTTTGGTGATAAGTTTACAAGATTTCTCTGAAAGCTGCAGAGTGGACATATCTCTGTGGCAGCAGCTGGGCCAACCTGCATTTGGCTGTGACTGGAGATGCTGTCATGCAGGGAGAGGGTCCCTTGCAGGGTGCCTGGGGGTAGTGGTCAAGGTCACCCGCATAACCTTCCACTCCAGGGGCGAAAGGATGGGGTCATGTGTGTGCAAACTCTAATAATGGACACTGGGCTGTAGGGGTATGTCTGGAATGACTATTTCTTTCTCTCTTTTTGAAAATCTATAGAAATGCAATGTCCCAATTATAATTGGGTGGTTAAAGTTCAGCTGTCACCACAGAAATTTCTAAAAGAAACTATTACTGATGCACTAGAGGAAAATCTGCGTGTTTGAACAAATCACAATTACTTGGCAGTCCCGGAACTCATAAAATGCATATTTTCACCTGAGAATAACTTTTCAGGAGTTTAATCCCAACTTGCTTCTCAACAGACATGTTTTTCTTCAGAGTTCTCTAAATGTCTCTGTCTTTTTATCACACTAATCATTTAGTGGTCGCTGGATCTCCTCCTGCAGATCATGGCAAGAGCTCCAGTCTGTTGTGGAGCATGCTCATGAATTTATGTGCTGCAGAGCTGCTTTGGGAGTTAGTCTGAGCATCTCTGGACTGTGTGAAGTAAATATGTATGTGCGTATTTGAATAGAGCCTTATGATCACATGGGAGATTTCAAATTCAAATGACAGCTGGGAGCCCCGTTCCCTAATATATTTAAGTCAATCTGAATCCTTTGTGGTCTTGCAGGCCTTTGGAGAATCTCCTGACATTTCAGGAGGGAAATACCCTTTTTCTTCTAACACTAGAGTTTCAGTCTGTCAAACACATAGTCTAATATTTTCTGCAGTATGTGAAAAGGAGGTAAGGCATTTCCCTTTCAGTTTCCCTGCAGCTTTACTAGTTACATTTGTTCAGATGAATGTTAAAAACTAGTTAGCCTTGCATGTCCCCTTCAGTTTGGTAGAATAAAGTAAAGCCAGGCAAGTGAGAGACAGATTTGCCGCAGGGAGAAATATGTCTTTCTTTTATCAACCTTCTTTGCTGCTTTTCCACTCATTAATCTTTACACTCTTTCTCTCCACCCCATTTTTTGAGAAATATCTGGGGTAAAGTTTTTTTCCCATGGAGCTACCTTTCTGTACTCACAGCTACGAGACTGCATCTCTTCTGCATTTTACTCTCTCCTGTGCTTCTTTCCATGCAACCAGCAGACTGATGGTACTCAGTTTTGGAAAGGATCTCATTTCCCAGAGTTTCACCAGTTTTGCAGACTCTTCTTCCAACTCTGGTGCTGTTTTCAT
Organism: Pomatostomus ruficeps; assembly: GCA_013400735.1. NCBI lineage: Eukaryota > Metazoa > Chordata > Aves > Passeriformes > Timaliidae > Pomatostomus > Pomatostomus ruficeps. The sequence goes on along the minus strand of VYZT01000754.1, from coordinate 6,688 downwards.
CACTGTGAGAAGCCAAGGATTGGTTTTTTTCTTTCTCCCCTTGTTTGTTTATTTTTGTTTAGTTTTTTGTTTGGTTGGTTTTGGGGTTTTTTTTAATTACCAACAAGGACCATTTGAGAGGCTTGAACACGAAATAAACTGTTACTGTTGTAGGCTAATTCTAAGATCTAGGCATTGTCAAGCAAAGAAATCCTAAAAACCATCAAGCAGTAATAAAATTTATGCGATGGCAAAGATAAATGCTATTATGTACTTCGATAAATGGGAATATTGTTAATTGAGATTAAATATTTTCACCTTGGAGATTGGTTAATGTCAGTCCTTGTACTTTCCCACAATGGATGTGAGTTTTGACATTAAACAGGGAACTTGCTCCTGACTGCAGTGCAGCTGGGCCTAAAAGCAGTAAAAATTATCTCTTTCTTGTGTAGCCATAAAGAATCCCACGAGCTTATCAAATCACTTATCAAAAAAGGTTAAGAAATTAATAGTCAAAAGATTTTAGGCACCTTAACAAGATGACAGAATTTATTATTAGAGGCCTTTTTAATCTCTCTAACTTATCCTTTTCAAAATCATGTTTAAATATTTCCAAAGGTAAATTTGCATGTGAATAAATTTTTTTGCGTGACAATTGTTTTTACTGAAAATAACCCCTTTAACTGAAGTTTCTGTTGACTATGCCTTCATTCTGAAATAGTCCATGTTTTTGATGAAAAACTGAAAACTAATTTTGATTTTAGAACACTTAAACTGAATGTTATTCTCTTTTCCAGCACATGAAAATAACAAAATTTTAATTATTTTAGTAATGTGGAGTTTGGGGCATTTTCATAGTATACACTAGTTTCTGTTCAGCCCGAATTTTACCACCATCTCAAGTACATAAATAATGGAACTTGAAGGCCTATTATTTGTAGGCAGAGTTTAAAATGTAGTGATTAATTTGAGACTGGAACTAGCAGCCATCATGAGACATGGCCGAGGCCAGCAAATTATTGTTCATAAGTATGGCTCTTGAAGTTTCTTCTTTTCCTTTGGTCATACAATACAATGAGACTTTTCACACTCAGGTGCTGTAATTATCTTCTAGTAGACTTGTGATGTGTTCTCTCCCATTTTTCTAAAGCAGTTAAATACACATATTCACACATTCACTGTGAGTCAAGCCTTGTTCACCTGTAGTTTTTTTCATTTTGTCCCTCATTAGGAGAGCCTACTCAGTTTGTTTTCTTATTCCTGTTAGCTCTTACACTTTTTTTTAACCTGAAAATCATTAATGACTCATCATTTTCCAATACTAGCAACTCAACTTCGTATGACATTAATTTGCCTTGCAACAATCTGTTCGCTCTGCATACAGCTGGAATGCTCTGGCACCTCTTACTAAGAGCATTAGTCTTCAAATCATTAGTTGTTCTGTTGGATAATATTCATTTAGGTTCTACTTTTCATTAAATTGCTTCTGTAGCTTTTTATTTACTGGAAAATCAGCTTTCCCACGCTTTGACTACTATCCAGGAAGGTGCTGTCACTAATTTAAAACAAAATGTTTTACTTTGGTTATTTGTTTATGTCTTGACAAATGCTAATTTTTGTTTTCAGTTCAAGTGCCTCTATTGATTAACCAGTTAATTATTGGAAGGAATTAAAATACTCTGTCACCGTTTTATTTGTCTGCAGTCAAAATTGGCTCCTGATCTATTTATTGATCATTGATACATAAAATATCTCCACCATCATACCAGATGTTGACGAGGTAGGACAATATTCAACAATCAATAATACAGCACACTGTTGAAAAACATGTCTGTTTTCTAAAAAACTCCTTAATAAAAAGGAGTAATTAACACTCCTTGCCATATCTAGAAAATGTTTTCCCAAATGGAAATGTTAGATATGTCTTTTTAATTCTCTTTACAGCATAGTTTTATTATCTAGTCTAATTATATGCGAGACTTCGAATGTCAGGCAAATGAACACCACACTGACATATATTCCATACTGCGAGAAATTTATTCTCCAACTTCTGATAATTCCATCACGCCAAAGAAAAGTAAAGTTGACACTTATATATTCTACTGGTCCTGCTGCACCAGTTTGATAACTATTTTAAAGAGAATTTTATACATTTTTGTTTCATTTCTCATTAGTATTGATTCAAAGCTGTTTTTGATGGAAAATGTTAAAANATTCCATCACGCCAAAGAAAAGTAAAGTTGACACCTATATCTTCTACTGGTCCTGCTCCACCAGTTTGATAACTATTTTAAAGAGAATTTTTTAATAGACATTTGTGCTGGTTTTATCTGGAGTAGGGTAAATTTTTTTCACAGTGGCTAATATGGGACTGTGTTTTGGAGAGAGGGAAAATGAGGGATGTAGCTGGGATGGCTTAGACTGAGAAGGAGGAGGGGAAGGAGCAGTCTCGCAGCAGCCACCGCTGCTGCTGGGGAGCACAACAGCAGTTTAAGGAAGTGCAGCACGAGGCAGTAGTTGCAAGTTGACAGGTTCAGAGAGGATCTTAGGGAAAACCTTCTACTAGGAGCTTGGCACAGTGTAGGAACCTGTTACTCACACGTAGTGAAACCTCCATCCGTGCTGGATTTCATGACTTGGCTGGGAAAAGCCACGGCTGACCTGGTTAGGTGCTGGCAGTAGCCCTGCTTAAAGCAGGAGGCTGGACTAGGTAATCACCAGAGGTCCCCTCCAAACAACTCATCTCTTGTTCTGTGTCAGGCATTCATGTCTCTGGTCAAACTCAATAAAAGGAAATTTTAGTTGATACAAATCCAAAGCTTTGTAAAGACAATTAAAAGTTTGATTAAAATGTTTTGCTTATTTTTATTTTTTTCCCCAATGGCTGGGGTCCTGATCCCACATACAAGTAACAAACCTCTTGGTGTGGACAGTACCTCAAAAAGGTGCATCTAAGAGATGGCAGTTGTAGAAAAAGGGTCTGGAGTCTCTACCTGGTAGAGACAATATTGACATGGACACTTCTGAAAAAGTTTTTTTTTTTCATATGTAGGTTCTGATTTGTAGAGTAAAAAACTTTCTTTACAGAACTTGTTTGTTTAATTTAGATATTGAAAGAGATGACGTCGATTTGAGGGAAGGAGACAACTTTCTAAAGCAAGGCATAGAACTTAAGTAGGTACAATGTAAAACAGGAGAATTTCTGAAAGCTCAGTATATTTATGGGAAATGAAAGAGGAAAGCATTTGTCCTCCAGATACAAAATCAAAGCATGTTCTAGACTTGGAGAAAATGCAGAGGTTGATAATGCTGTTTTAGTTACTACAGTGATTTTTTTGTTGTTGGATCAATGTATTCAATTTTTTCTGTCAAATAAGCCTGTTGTGCATATTAATTAGTTATAATTGTTTTAATTAACTTTGGAAATTCAATTATTCATAACATAGTAAACAAATTGAACTTGGACAGCTTATTAAGGGTCTCAAGGAAACCAGATCTATTTTATCCTATTGTTTGCTTACTTAAGGAAAATCAGTATCTCATTGCTACTAAATTTATTTGGAATATTTATTTAGTTCTTTTCCATGTCTCCATATGATCATGTTGAGTTGTTTTCTTCCTTAGTAGTTCTAAGGTACTGGAATTTTAAGCCAGACAAAATAAGACTTGAATGAGACCTATTATTGTTTCATTGACTTTGAAGCACTCTGCATTTCCACTCCTCTTCGTGGAAAAGGTCACTTTAATCAGTAGTGAATACTTCAGAGTTGATAGCACAAAATAATCTTAATAGGTTATTTGAATAGCAATTTGGTTTAGATGAAATTTCCTTAATTGGAAGAACATGCATTTGCAGCACACTGCAACATACACCGGAGAGCTCCAAGAGGAGGAGAGTGCTGTTTTCTGGTCTTGACAATCAAGAACTGCTTGACAGAGCTAGCATTGCTTCTTCCAAGGAGAGAATGATTAAAGAAACATGTGACAGCACTCCTTAAACACATACATGGGTGCTGCAAAAGAGAGGAGAATACAGCATTCAGATGATCAAAGAGACGAGAAGTAAACTTCAGTAAGCAGGATTCAGATCTGACAGTATGAAATCTTCCTAGAATTTAAGATAGTCAGTGAAATGTGGGGATAGCTTCCCCAGGGAGGCTATGGGAATTGCAATACCGACAGTGTAAAAAGCAGAACCAGTGTCTGACAAAGCGCAGCCTGGGTGTAAGACAGGATATGATTCTTTTCTGAAGCAAGAGAGGAATTAGATATCCTCTCAGGGACTCTCCCAGCCCTATATTCTATGTTTCCTCTCATTCTTAGATTTCAAGCTTGCTCATGTGAATATCTGTGTCCAGAAAACCTAATTCAGTAAGAAGGACAGAGTGAAGCTTCTGTTCATTTACATACAATAACATTGTTTCCAAATCAGTTTGCATTTCAAGAAGGGTTTCGTTTTTGGGGGTTTTTCAGCATTCAAAACCACTCAGGCTTTCAGAGTCTCCTTGCCTACCAGTTTTGGGCTTCTAAATTGAACCTAAAATTGTTGATGCTTTCTGTCTCTTGAGATTCACCTCAACATTAACCACTAAAAGCTAGGTATCTAACCTAGCATGGCCATCCAGGCACCTGCTGTAGTTTATGGGGAGGGGACAGATGCTGCTAGGGTTCTTATCTCATATCCAAAGTGGTACTTATCAAGATAAGGATCGCTTCTCAAGCGAAATACACATTTCCATGCAGAAATATGCCTCCTATGTATGAAGTTCATTGAAATAGTTTCATGACTTTCAATTTAATTCAGTGAAAGTGTACTGAAATGTCACACAAGAATAATACAAGTCACACAGAGTCTGTGATACCACTCACTGCTTCTGTATATGCCTCTATTTCTCCTGATTACATGGAATATGTAAATGTGCAAATTTGACTTTTTTCATAATAGTTACATTTTCATTCACTGTGAAATAAATTCAGGATAATCTGATTTTATATGCAATCTAATCACATAAAAAGTGCTTTTGGTAAGTTGGAAACTGACACTGAAAGACACTCACCTCACCTACCAGCACAGCCTTTGTTGGGACTAATGGAACTTTCTAGAGCTTTATGAGTTATGCTGTCTTTAAAATTCTTACACTGATATCCGATCCTCAGCAAGAAGGATCTGTTTCTGTTAGAACTATTTCCAAAGCAATAGTTTGTTACTGTGGCTCTCCAACAAGGAAAGTATATATGGGTCTGTGGTTTTTAATGTGTGGCCGCAAATCCCCCATTGGCTGGGATGAAGTCTCTGCAGAGCACCATGCCTGGATCCTTACAAGCAGCGAGAATTTCAGCTTGTATCTTGAGCTGAATCCTTGAATTTTTTTCCACAGTTGTTCCTCCCTTGATCAGTGCAGAAGAAAGGAATTATGTGAAGAGTACCCGTGTCCTTCAGTGTATGTTTGCATTTTTGAAAGGAGGCAGGCTGGGATTGCTCCTGCCTGCTGTTCAAGGCATCAGTCCCAGATTTGGATGGTTAAACACCAAATAGAAAAAATACCAAACCAAAAGTTACTCCCTTCTGATGAGAAACTTCACTTACATATCAAAGTCACAGAAGAACTGACTTCTGCAGTGTTTCCAGATTTTACCAGCCTTCATATCTATATTTCAGTCCAAAGTCACAGTGAAGTCAAAGTGGATTTAATGAATCTATTCTTTTTCTGGGAGTAAAAAAGTATCACTAGTTAATAAGATTCAGTATATTAGAGTATTGCAGGAAAGCTTGGGGATTTTCTCCTGACTAGAACTTAGTAAAAATGAAGAAAAACTTTAAGAAAAATATAGTGGAAGTGGCATATATAGTGGAAGATAATAAATATACCTTAAAATCCATTGCCTTTGAACTGACAGGTCTGAAATGAAGTAAAAAAATGTTCTTGTGCAGAAAGGCATCTCTGAAAAAATTTTTTGTTTTAATGCTGAAGCATGATAAATTATAGTGGAGAAAAATGCTAGGATGGAGAGAAAACAGAATTTGATACATTTGTCTTCTTAAACATCATTCCACATATTACAAATAAACAAGTACTTACCACGCGTCTAAAAAACTCTGAAATAATCAACTGACAGTGAACAAATGATTTCTTTCTTTTTCTTATGAAAAGAATCTGATCTTATAGCCATCTCATTCTAGTAATATCTTCTCATTGAAGTAAACCAATTATAGCAGCCAATTATAAAGTAGATGTACTGCAATATTACCACGGGGTTTCATGCAGCGAACTCATCCTTTAGTTCTCCACAGATGCAGCTGGATCTCGCTGCTGCTGGGCAAAACCAGCTTCTCTTGCAAAACACCTTTCCAATTTTCTCTTTAAGCTTCTGGCTCCCAAGGGTGCACCTCAGGCTCATTTGGGAGCTCAGTTTGACTTTCTGTCTGTGACCAGGTTTTTAACTGGTTGCTATTCTTTGCAATGTATGCAGCTGGTTCTTTGTGCCCTGGGGAAGAGCTAAGTACTTACATACACAGATGTTCTGATGGCTTCTGTGATAGAAAAGGCATGGTTGTATCTACTTCACTGAAGGAAAGAGAGTCACAGATAAATCCCTGGCCTCAAAATCGTGTGAGGTGACTGAAGTCAGAATTTAATATTCAGAAATTCAAGCTATCTCTTTTTGTAGCATATTAGTTTTGGAGGGAGGTGGCTGGAGCCGTTCAGAG
>VYZT01000751.1:0-34282 GCA_013400735.1 Pomatostomus ruficeps | reverse complement strand
CACTTTCACATACCCTGCAAGTTTGGGTGCCAAATTCTTTGTCCCAGTTTGGGACATAAAGGTGTTCAGAAAGAAACGCTCAGGGATGAGCACCTCCTCCCAAGGGAAAAGGGCTTCCCCTCTTCCCCCTGCCAATGAAACAAATTAACAACAGCAAGTGAAAGTGGAGAAAANAACAAATTAACAACAGCAAGTGAAAGTGGAGAAAAAAAAGGTGACTATTTATTAACAGGGAAAAAACCTATCTATTAACACAAAATGAAAGTGGGAGAAACAGAGAACAAAACAGGAAAAGGGTGCCTGCAAGGAGCCAATGGCACAGTGGGCAGAGCTGGTGGATCTTGGTGACTCCGCCTCCTCACTCACGGGCGTAAGGGACCTCGCATCTCAGACCAGCCAGGGCTATCCTGCAGGCTCCCCAGGCTGGAGTGACAGGCAGGAGGATAGGGAGGCCAGGGGTAGGGAAAGGAAAAACAAACAAAACCACTTTCAAACTAGTGCGGGACGGAGAGCTGTCCCCTCACGAAGTCTCAGTGAGAACCATTAACTTCCCCCCCCAGCCATTGGGCCGAGCCACTTTTATAGCTGCCTTGCACATGCCGGTTCGGTTAAACCGACCCCAACTCAGGCCCCGCCCCTCAGGTCTGTCTTAAAGGTACAGCGGCAGTGGGCATTAATCAGGCAGGTAAGGAATAAAGTGGTTTCATAATGTCACCCCAGGACAGTATCCCAGAAATCTAATCAGAAATATTTAGGGAGACCCAGGATCTGTTCGGCACTTGCTGATAGGTTAATGCTGGTAGACTTTAGAGGAACAGCTTGTTCCTCAAACCAATGCCTGCAGTGAGACCTTGAGACAAACCCTGAGGTGTTCATTGAGGAGCCTTGCTGAAGGTTTGCCTGTGGCAGCATGCATCTAGCCCTTTACAGGGAATTTGGCACTCACCCAAGCTATTTTCCTCCAGTGTGTTTGAAAAGGTCATTGGTTAGAGCTATGTTTAACATTCCAGGGACTGTTAGGAGCACTCCACAAGGAGCTTTTCTGATTGACTGAGAGGCAAGAGAGCTGTAGCTTGCTGGGTTCCACAGATCAGCTGGGAACTGATTGAACTGTTTATCTCTAAGGGTGGACTCATCCAAGCTAACCTGCACTGTGGCGTGTGGCCCCATGACAGAGACAGTGACTTACAGGAAGCTGGGAAGGCAGTATGCACTGACTGCTGGCTCAGAGATACCAGAGGGGGAAGGATATGCTGCTCCACTGTGTGAGAGAAAAAGGCACAAAAGGATTGTTGGTTTCTCTGAGAGTGGATTTACTTGGGGTGCAGGGAGGACTTGACCTTTGTTTCCACTACTTGTCTGCAGCACTTTTGTCATAACTCAGGTATCACCTACTCACCAAACTCCATTTATGGCTTCTGTCCAGCAGCCTGTGGTGAGCACTGAGTGTAAACTGCTCCAACTGCACACAGGGGCATCGCCAGCAGTGGCTGAACCCTATCTGTGGGGCTGCTGTGTAAACCAGGGGTTCTGAATGGCACCTCAGGGCTCTTGGCTCCAGCCCTGTTCTGCCTCACTCTCCAGACACACATATCCAAGGGGAAAGCTGTCCCAGCTGCTTCACGCTGAGGGTGTATTCATCCAGGAGCTGGTGCCAGGGTTGGGTGATCCTGTACTGTGAGATGACTGCCTGCAAGAGAACCATTTTGGGCTTCTATATGGTTTTGTATCTACCTTGAAACATTCCTGTTATTTTTGCCTTCTTAAACCTATCTAGCTTAGAATACCAGAAACTGTCCCTTATTTGCCTCAAATTTAGTTTCTCAACAATTCCAGTAAAGGGTAGGCAGATCTACTTTCATGTTGGTTGTGAGGAGTAGTGATCAGGTTCTTCCATTCCCTCTCACTTCAGCAGGTTGCCGTGTCCTCGTGGAGATGACAGCCTTCCCACAGCAAGGTTATTAGTGTGGCTCAGATCTGTTTGGGATTACATGGAAAAAGGAAGTCTAGATGTGTTTGAAATGTAAAGCACCGGTAGTGGGGGAGGTTTCTAGCATTTTGGGGAGTTGGTATCAGAAAAGGAGCTCTTGGTATTGGGAACGCCTTGGCTCAAAGCACCTCATGCACCATCTTCTGGGGCTCAAAACTGGATGGTAAAGATCGTCAGAGAGCCTGGAGGAAGCCAGCAGAAGATTATCACATTAAATGCATTTCTGAGCAGGAGAACTGAGTGTGGGTTGGTTTGTTTTTAGTACTGAACAGGCAGCTTCTTACTGCGGTTACTCACACTAGAAAAACATATTTGTTTCTGTGTTCTGGATCTTCTCTGTAATAGGTAATGCCGTATATGCTGGCTGAACAATTTTATTTTTTTTACTTTCCATTATTCATGGAAAGAATAAAATGCAGATAATCCTGTTTAACATCTGACAAGATTGCACAGCTCTTGTACTGGAGGTCTCCTGAGCTGCTCTCTGTGGATGTGTTGCTCCAAGACAAGGCAGCCTACATGCATCCACTTTAATCTAGCCAGATCAAATCCTGGGGGTCTGGGACATGCTGGGATCTGTGCCCACAGAGCCTTGACACAATTGTCTGAATAACTATTAGCGCTTTTGATGTCTATTAACACTTCTTTTTCACTCCACATAAATTGCCTGGCTGGAAAATAAGTATAGTTGTCTCATCACATAAAAGGGGAAAATCACTGAGATTCATTTTGGATTTGCAGCTAAGGGCACTTAAGGACTGTATCTTCCAGCTGCGGTGGACTCAAAAAGAGAACTTTTTTGTTTAATAAAACACACCTTTCTCCAGAGAATGCTACCACCACAATTGGCTGCTGAGCTGTGCAGGAGAACAGGATCTGCAGCAGGTGTCTCTAATTCCATACAAATCATTGCAGTCTTCTGTTTTAAACCTGTTGTTTCTGTGACTCTTTGCTGCAATCAGAGATTACTGGAACAACATCTTCATGGCTTACTGGTTGACTAGATGAATGAGCTTGCTTTCTTTTTTGTTTGAGGGATTCTTTTAATATTTGGAGGGGGCGTTTGGTTGGTTGATTGGGGTTTTGTGTGTTTTGTTTTATTCTTTTGTGGTTGTTGCTGTTTTTGATGCCCTCACTCACTCATTAATGTGTGCTTGTCTTTGACTTTGTCCCCACTGCAACTTAAAACTCAGCTCATGTGAGCTGCCCTTGCTATTCATTGGGAAGGAGTGACAATCACTGGCCTTGGATATAGTGCCATGAATTAAGTGAATTTAAAGGGTCCTTTGAGTGGTTTTAATGTGTGATTTGGAAATGGAAAAAGTGAGAGTCTCAATACATAAAACCAGGAGAGAAGCAACAATTAGCTCAAAGTTACAAGACCTGCAGGCTGTGTTGACAGTTTAGAGTCCCTTAGTAAGAAAGAGGTGCCAATTGTCCTCCCGTTTACATCCTTATGCACCCACCGTTTGGCACTGTGTATCATTTTTTCTTGATTTTTTGGTAAACCTCTTTTTTTTGTTGCCTTTCCTGAAACCTAAAAGGAGATGTGGCTGAAGATGTAGTGATACTATCTACAGGGTATATAAGACTATTGATTTTTCTCTTTGCTGCTCTTAGAGTGGAAAAGGTGTAAAGTGCACTGTCATCCCCAGGGTCTTGGTAGAAAATATTTAGAATGTGAATTCCCCCCATATTTTTATGTATAACTGGTGAGGGTGGTAAAAGAAGACAAAGGTATTTTGAAAGGAGATAATTGAAATGGCAGGGATCTGGAAGAAATTTGAGTCTGTACTCAGAGGAAGTGACCATCTCCTTGTGCACGCATTTTTCCTAGGATGAAGTTGTGTAACAATGGCAGGAGTAGAACAAGAGTGTCACAGAAGAAGATGAGAACCAACAGACTGACTGGTTTGGAGAAGTTCTTGGTACATCTCTGCTGGAGTTGTGTGATATGCTGGTTTCAGGGACTAGCCAAGTTTAAATGTTGCCTTGACCGTTGACTGAAGGACAGTCTGAGCTGCAAGGGAGTTCTGTGGGCCTTTAACACTATCCTGATGTGTGGATAAGTCTATTCACCTTTTTGTGTCTTTCTCCATGTACCCATCACTGGGATTGCTAATTGGAAGTAACAGATAAAGAAATAATGGATAAAGAAACTCCCTGATGGAGCACAGCATCCAACAGAGTGGGGTACTCAGTACTTATCTGATATTAAATGTATAAGAAAAAGAGATTCTTACCTTTTACACCTGCATTTTCTTTAAATGGAAAGCAGTGCTGCTGTGTTAAGAAAAAGCTAAGGTTCTCCAATTTTCCAAGCCTAACCTCTTCTAGAGTTGGAGACTGGCAATACCCTTATGCTTTGAACCCCTTATCAACTTGTTCTTTTCCATTTGCCAAAGGCTGGCTTGTATTTCAATATCTCTCCTTGAGGCTTTGCTCTGATTTCCTTTCTGGAGCATCACTCTTCAGGAGTGCTGCATTCTGTCCCTTCTACTGGTTTATCTTTGGCCAGTGCAACAGCTCATTGAAGCAATAAATTGGTTTCATTATGCCTTGGAAAAATCTCTGTACTCCCTATAAAATAGCACTGGTTTCAGAGATAATCATTTGGGGATGGGAGTAAAACTGCTGAATAATAAATGTAGCAACTCATGCATGTTGAAGCAAAAGGAGTAGCAGGATTGAGTGAAGGGTAGTGGAACTCATAAATCATGAGTCTGGCTAAGATCTGTCCCGAGCTAAAGGTGCTGTTACCCTTGACTAGGATGTGTTATCTGGATCTCTTTTCCCTTTCAGCCTTATTTTTTCTAAAGACACTTCAGCCCTGCGTATTTGCCATTAATGAAGCACTATAAATCATTAAGATGCCCACCACGAACAAATCTTTCTTTGTTAACCACATAAAAAATGGTGAAACATCTTCCTGAAAGTGATGGGCTCAGAGAAATTGGACTTTAATTTTCAGTGAGCGTAATAAACATATTTTCCCATTGGGTCCTTCTCTCCTTGACTGCTGGCAGTGCAGGTTTGGCTTATCCATTTGCAGAGCTGCTGAATCTTAGGCATTTCCCAGCTGGCTTTCATCTAGGACAAGGCCAGTACAGGTCAGACTCAGGAACGGAGGTCAAGAGAGCCAGAGAGTGGCTTGGCATCAGGAGAGCTTTACTGGAGGCATCCAGGAGCCTGCTGCCCTTTTAGGGGTTAGGTAGGAACCTCAAGGAGCTTCATGAGGTGGCTTAGTCACCTAAAAACTTTGTGCAGTTTTCAGCCTGCAGAAAATTTCAGGCAGAACGGTCTCGATCCAGGGAATTTGGAGGGATTTGTTGCCAAACAATTCAAACATCTGTTACTGCAAAAATGAGACCACTGCAAGCAATCAAATACATGAAACCCCCAGCCTTCCCCATCCCTGGTCTCAGTTTTCTGTGTATTCAGCACAGGTTTTGTTGAATCCTTCAAAGCTCTGCCATAAAGACAATGGGCATTGTGGGAGGTTTAGGTAGTATGTGACCATCCCTTCCCGTGTCTCTGCACAACAATCTCTTTCTGTTGCCCCTTCTGAGGGGTTTGTCATGCACATTTGAACCCTTCCATATTAATCAGATTATTCCATTAAAGTATAAGAGTGCACAGAAGCAGATATCAGATGGAGCAATTACGTCTATCAGATACTGTCCCCTTGCCTTTAGCTCAAAAAAACCTAGAAATATCCCACTGCCCACGGGTGCTGCTAAATAAACACCCAGTTCCAGATTAGGAACTTGGATAACCCATGGTAAAGGACAATGTTAATATTGTGGATCAGGATAGGTAAATATCGAAGAAATGCAAACTTGATTCAGAGAGAGTTGTGCATGTAGAGCTCTAACCACTACTTATGAAATCTATTTATTAATGGTGCCCCTGATCTTCTCAAATCTCCACTTGTGGTTAAATAGTGTCAGAGTCCTTCCAGAGCCAGGTAAAGGGAAGCAGGACCTTTTTTTTTTATAACTTCAAATCCAGTTTTAGGCTTGAAGTGGTCAGCTGTTGTCTGTATGGCAGCTGAGAAACAACTGTCTCTCCTTGCCTGTGTTAGTACATACTTGTGATGTGTGAGTGACTGGACCAAATATGCCAGAGAATTGTTTTCAGTGTTCATTATCCCCTGTTCGGTGTTCCTGGGGTTCCAAGGCAGTCTAAAACTCTGAGGCACTCTAAAAAGAGATAAAGGAAAGCTGAATGGTTCCATAGATATCAGCATTCTCCCATTTTCACTGGTTCTACTTGTGGTTTGAATATGCTACATAAAGAATATTGGCTCAGCCTACCCTCCATCTGAGGCAAACATGTTTTCAGGGTGTTCCCTATTCATGCAGTTTTTTGCAGTAATTGTTTTCTGTTCTGTATCTATGTTGTGAGAGCTTTGTCTCTCTGTATATATAGTTATATACACATGAAGTGCATTTGTGAGTAAGAAAGTGGAACAGGCTGCCCAGGGAAGTGGTAGAGTCACCATCCTTGGAAGTGTTCGAAAACTGTGTGGATGTAGCACTTAGGGTTTTGTGGTGGACCTGGAAGTGTTGGGGTGATGTTTTGACTCGATGATCTTTAAGGCCTTTTCCATCCTAAATCATTATGGGATTCTCTGTTGTGTGCTCCTTTATATCTGTGTGTATCCAGGTACTGCTGAGCCCCAGCCTTAGGTGGCAAAGCTCCTGGGAAAAGGCCAAAACCACAGTGTGGGCTGTGAGAAGAAAGGGAAAAGCAAGTGAGGAACAACCTCTGAGCACCGAGGTGAGAGGAGCAGGAGGAGGAGAATGAGGTGCTCTAGGTTCTGGAGCAGAGATTCCCTGCAGCCCCTGGGGAGCCCTGGAGCAGGTTTGTCCTGAAGGACTGCAGCTTGAGGGAAGGCCAGTGATGGAGCAGGGGAGCAGTGTGAGGAGGAAGAAGGGGCAGAGACAAAGGGGTGTAGTCTGACCACAACCCCGCATTCCCCATCCCTCTGGATGGAGGGAGGGAGACACAGAGCTGGGCATTAGGGACAAGAGTTGAGCCTGGGAAAGGAAGGTCAGGGGGACATGTCGTAGTCTTCTTCCCCACACTTTGTGTAAGACTTGAGGTTTGTTCCTGTCGAGTTTTATGAGATTCCTGTACGTCTGTTCCACACCACTAACCAGGAGCTCTTCCTCAAGTTTAGTGACCAAACTCTTGGGTTTGTTTCAGGTGTGGACTTCATGAGGTGCATTCACCTCTTCTTCTGGAGCACTGATAAAAGCATTCACTGGGGCAAGACCGTAGATGAACTCCAAAGGGATTAATCTTCCCACTGGTCTCTAGGTTGTACATGAGTTTTTCCACTTTCTAATAAGTTCTTCCACCTATATTTTTCATGTAAAAGCTACCAAAACCCACTGAATGTAGTTTGTGTCTTTTTTAAGTTGCACAGCAATGAGTGAAACATGAAACATTCACTATGACAAGCTTCCCTGAGAAATATACTTGATAATGTGAGATTTACTTGTTGATTTTACTGTGTTCAGCCTTCCTGTCATTTTTATTCCATGTTCCTTAAAATGGAATGAATGCAAAATGTTGATACTCATTTGACTAGGAAGAATTAACTAATTAAACAAAGTATTTGTGATGAAAAAAGTTATGCAAATGAGAGAGAGAAAAAACTAGATCTAGATTTACAGTTCAACCTGACAAGTCACTAAACACTGTTTTCTTTTTACAGATTTCTCCTGGTGCTGATTTGTTTAATATTCAGTGTACTGTCTACTATAGAGCAATATTCTGAGTTTGCCATTGGAACCCTTTTCTGGATGGTAAGTGAACTTTTTGGGAAGGACTGATCAATTTGACTAAACCTAAATTGCTTTCCGTGAGCAAGGGAGATAACTGTTGAAATTCCTTATGCAAAGCATGCTGCCAGGACATTTAAAAGAGTGCCTGCTTTCATCAAAGAAAGGTCACAGTTTAATGGGGATGATTATTTTCTAGATCCTTAAATTATGAGGCCACTTGTTAGATTATCAGTTTTTATAAACTTGCTTTTCCCAGAGTGTGTCTCTTATAGTGGACAGGTGGTGTTCATCAGTCTTAGGCAGCATGGAACAAGATATTCTACAGGAATGGATTTTTTAAATGTGTATTTTCTAAGTCTTGTGGTAAAAAACTGGCCAAGAACGTTGCTTTTCAGAGGTAGGTGGTTTCTGTCAGCCTGGTTTGCTACTACACAGAACAGGAAGGAAGAGCTCCTATCACACTGCTGTCACTAGTGTTTTGAAGTTGGTGCTTGCTTGGTGAGAATCAAAAGTATAAATAAGTTACATGAGAACTCTAGACAATGTCCCTTCTCTATTCCTCTCTGCCTCTATTCACCTTTAGAAAGCGAAAAATGGAGATTAAACATCCTTGATAAAAATGGAGTAAATAATTTTCATAGAGTTGCATGCAATATCTGTATTTAACCACTCACATCCTCTGATCTCAGTGTGTGATGAACTCAGTATTCTTATTGTAGTTTCCTTTTGGTTTTCCATCTGGTTTGAAAATAAAAATCAGTTACTTCTTTATTTTCCTATGGCTTAGGCTACCTTGGCATGTGCAGCTTTTGCATGCAGTTGACTGAGCCATCCTTAAATCCTGGAGATATTCTGAGATCTTGATTAACGTTAATCCTGTAGCAAATGTTGCTTGGCCTTTAAGCCACATTCAGTGTTAAACAAAGTGCAGCGTTCTGCCAGTCCTGTGTGGTGCTCTCCTGCTCCCTTAGATGTGGTGACTGCAGGTCGGCCCAGCCACCACTGGGAGCAGTAACCCTGCCTTGGCTGGTTGTCCCTGTGCAGGTGGAATGGGTGTGTGCAGACACATTGTTGGACAGAGTAATGAGATGGAGACAGATGGGTGGCTCTCAGAGTGCTCACACAGCACTGCCAGGTGATGTTATCATCTAACAAATGAATTGTGCAGAGTCAAAGGCAGCACTGGAACAATTTCTTGGCCTCCTTGTGTTACAGCCTTACCCTGGAAGGTGCCTCTCTGGAGTTTTTCCTCTTGCTGTTTCCTTAGTTTCCTTCCTAGAAATGGCCAGCACAGAGAGTAGCTGTTCTGCTGGCTACTGTAGGGTCACTTGCCTAGAAAGCGTTTGTCTTAAAGCTTGGTTTTGTCTGAAATAAATTCACTTTAATTTAGAAAGATTGGTTTTAGAGCTAATTAATTTAGTTCTTTTTCATAGATTTGTGAGATTTCCTGTTGCCAGGAGCTAAATGATTGGGCTGCTGCTTGGATCCGTTCTTCCCAACTTTACCTGAAGGAATTTCCAAACGGTTCTGCCATTTGAGCCAGGAAAGTGTTCATCGCATAGAAGTGTGGAGATCACTGTTCCTTTACTCCTTGGAGGGTCATTACTCTGATCTACTTCATACCACAGCTGACTGTTCTTGCACAGCGTGTGGGGAAACAAGCGCAGTGGAACAAGGCACAGTTGTGAATAAAGTGTTTGCAACACTTAAGACGATCCTGAGTTACAGCTGAGTTTCATTCTCAGTTGCCCCGAGTTTAAGTAAGATTTTATCCTCCCATTTTGTCTCAAGTTTTAATTCTCTAATAATACAGTTATAATTTTATCTGCTTCTACAATGATTCTGTTGAAAAGATACTTTTAAAAGTTGCCAAAGCCTCTTGATTAGGCTTTTGCCTCTAGAGCAAGAGGCTGTAATGTTTTCTTGATGATTTAGTAGTTTGTGTGTCAGTTTTAGTTTGTAAATGGCATCTAGATCTTTCAGGATATGGCAAGAAGTAGTAAACTAGAAAGTGGGCCAGGTGTACTTCCTCCTTTGAGGATTAATCTATTTTCATGGTTAGACGTCATATATTTTTCTACCAGGAGAGGTCACCATGGTAGTGTGTAAAAGATCGATTTTTATTTATATTTAATTGCAAAAGACCTTGCAAAAAGAAAGCTTCTTTGGTTGTGGGACAACTTTCGCTAATTGTGCCAGTCTCAAAACAAGGAAAAAAAATTTATTATATACATGATGTTTTTACATACTGTGAATAAGAGCACAATCAAGAATCAATTTGTATAATGACCGTGTTACAGGAATAAGGGAAAAGTTTTCTCTGATTTAGTATTTTGATGTTAATTACTTTTTAAATTTAAGAATACCAAGTGTATTCTTGACTTGGAGAAAATAGATTTGTTTTGCTATAAATCCCATTGATTCAACTTTGTTAATTTAATTTTAATTGTATGCCATGAAGTAAGTAATGTGGCCACTGCAACTGGAGTGCAGGGGGGATGGTAAATATTGCTTATCTCAGCATGGTTTCCAATTCAGAGCACATAATCCAAATGTGACTCAGTGCTGCATTTTCTGGCTAAGTGGCAATGGTAAAATTGTGTTTGGCAAAATGGTAAAATGGCAAAATTGATCTGCTGAATTGGACCCAATGATTGGTTATTTCAGTGTTGTGTCTCTGGTAGTGGTCTGTTCTCGATTAAAAAAAAAAAAAATAGGAGACTTTGAAACAGAACTATTCTATATGAAAACAGCTGAAATGCTTCTGAGTCTTTTCTCTGGCTTTCACCGGGGGTCACCATGTTCTGCTCCTGTTCTGCAGTTTTTTCAGGCTTGCTGGGTAAGGCTTGGAAGGGCGTGTGCTGTGCTAGGAGCAGAGCCACCAGAAAGGAGGACAGCCTAGTGTTCCAGCTGCCATCACCTTCCCTGTTCCAGCAGGGCTGCATCCCAGATTCCAGGGGTTTTCCTGGATGAGTTCAGGCCCTGCGGTACCTCTTCCTTTTGGAGACAGACTTTATGCATCTGCTTTCCTCTGAAGGGTTTCTTGGCTGGGAAAAGCACCATCATCTCTCCCTAACATGTGAACACCTGTGGTTCACAGCACTGCAGCACAGAGGGTACACAGAACCCTCAAAGACTCTATTTTCAGAGTCCTCCTTTGTTGCCTCTATTGTCAGCCCCTACTGCCCTCTTGGTGGATGGAAATTCTCGTGTAGTGACTACATTTAGCATGTATTAGCACTCCCATGTTTGCAAACTCTGTTGGAGAAGAGGCTGAGATGTGAAATCAGAAGTCCCCACACCAGCTCCTGCTTAAGCTTTCCAGGCCAGAGACGCACCTTGTGGCTGTATTTAGGAGTCAGGGCTTAAGAGGAGGATCTTGGGGAAGAGCTTTTGGCTGCAGGTAGGTCCTTGTTGTTACGTGGCTTTCCCAAAGTCACTGCTCAGTTTTGGGGTTGTATAATTTTTTCTGCATCACATGCCAGGAACACACACATCCTCCTACCATAAATACAGGCAAGGCTGTCCAAAGTACTCAAACTTCAGAGTGCCAAGTGATAATTGGCTTACTTAGCTAAGGCATGTCACTGTTTAACTGTTCTGGTTCTGAACTGGGCATCAGGGTGGCTTATCTCTTTCAAATAACACCATTTTCAAAGTGAGTGTTTTGAAAGGAGGCCACACTCTTCCTGTCTGCAGTGGAGGAGCTCTCCTGTTGCTTTTTGTTTGTCTCTGCTTTTGCCCCATCACCCATTTAAGCTGTGTAGTCAGGTCATCAAATGCTGCACCACCTCCAACCTGTGGCAGAGTAGAAACAAGCCTGCAAAAAGCTTAATAGAGTGGTTACTGTGATTTATGGCGAAGTGAATGTGTTCTAACAGGCTTGAGGGCATTTTCTCCATCCTATCAAAGCAGTCAGTGTTAGAAAGTAGGAAAGATGGAATTTTTATCTATTTCCTGTCTTTGTGCTAGTTTATAATTCTGATTCTGCTCTTTGCCATAAAGTATGAGCACTTGGGGCCTTCTCAGGTCTGTTTGATAAAGGGATCCTTTGGTAGCATAATACATGCAGCTCACAGGTGCTCTTCCTGCTGGCCTCACCACACCATTTCTTACAGCTGATAATGGATTTCTTACAGGGTATCCCATAATAATTGGTGGCATTTTGTGATATTAGTGCAGTGTGTATTGCCTGTATAACAGGAGGTGTTCATGAGTCCCATAGAGGCACTGACAGGCAAACTGTCTCAGGAGAAAATACATTAATTTCTGTATATTGTGGGAGACCCAGACTCTGCGAGTGCAGAACACACATGAATAAAAATAACCTTATTGCTCATAGGCATTGGCTGTATTCTTTTACTCCTGTAACCTTCTGAGAGAGAAAACAAGGAAGAGAATCCCTCTTTTTTTCTGAGCTTCTTGTTGGTCTGTGGGAAGATGGAAAAATAGATTGGGAATATTATGTTATTACAATACAAAACATTTTTAAAATGGAGATGGAATATTGTTTCATACATTAAACATATTAGGAAAAAATTGAGTCCACAAGTCTGTCAACACATTCCATAAACTCAAGTTGTCTGCTAAGTGATCTTGCTGAGTTGCCATTGTTTTTCTGGAATCAGATGCAACTCTCAAGCTTCTTGATGTGAATTATAATTCAGTTATTCTTGTGAGTTTTATTACCTTGTGCCTGATGCACCCCAGAACATATTGAGTGATTGCTGTGTGCTTTTCAAATGTCTGAAATAGAAATACTTGTGCAGTAAGTAAGGCTGAGACTAATTAACAAAGGGCCAACTCATAATTCCCTTAGTCAGATTTGACTCACTGGGGCTCTGTGGAGTTCCCTGTGCAAAGGGGATTCAGAATGTGGCCAAGAGACTTGAGAAACATTTCTTGGGAGTGAGGACAAAGTGGAGAAACACGTGCAGGGTTTTTTCAGTTCCTCCCCTCAAAATATTGATACCCTCCCAAATCAACAGGTTAAGAAACACGGAAATAATTATTTAAAATTCTGAAGTGCATATCCACATTGGATAGATTCCACTCCTGCAGCAAAGCTAAGCCCTTTGCTTCCTATCAGAGGTGGTTCCTTTAGGAACATGCTGGGGGGAGCTGGAAGGCTTCTGTGGTTCCATAGAGAAATGAAGAATTTCAGGCTCTAACTTACTGAATATTCTTCATTCTCTATTTGATTATATTTGCCTTAGTGGTATCTTTCAGAATGAAGCAATTCAGAAGAAAAGTCCTGCTCGAAAGTAGTTGAGGCTGTAGTTGATTTTCTTTGAAGAAAAATTGTTACCTGCTTATAGGTAAAACAGAATTAAAATATAGGTAAATAGAATTTAAAAATAACTCTTCCTCTCTGAGTCACCCAGCCCACTTGAATGTGGCTGTCACAGAGGGAACACCATCTACTTCCCACATGAGTGTACAGCTTCATTCCCTACAGGAAACAGCAAATAGCAATAAAATGAAAGACAAGCATACTCCTGGTAGGAAGTCAGCAAATTCAGCACCTTTATCAGGTGTGCATGAGAATGTTGTTTGTTTGGGGTTTTTTTAGGAAATCTTAAATCCATTTGTATCCAAACAATAGACTTCCAAAGTTTGAGTGCATTAGTTTCACCTGGAAGCTGTAAGCTGATGGTACTACAGGACACGTAGCAGCATTTGTCATTTTTTCTTCCATAGATTGGGTATTCTATTTTCACATAGGATGTCTGTCATCTTGGTAAGAGCGAGCATGATGGTAGAAAAGACATATTTTCAGTATCACTAGGTTTTCATAGCATTTGAGAAGCTATTAAACTAAACAGGTCACTAAATGGACATTTTCAGCTCTAAGGGCTGGAAAACCTTGAAGACAGGTTATCAGATTAAATTTGGGACATAAGTACACGTGTGCAAACATTCAGACTATTAAACCTTTATGCCTCTCTCTGAGGCTTCATTGTCTGGAGCTGCCGTTCCTTGATTGAATCTCCGTGAGCACACACTATTCATTTAGCCATCCCACTTCCTCCTTTTACCCCAGCACCTAAATATTCCAATAAAAAAAGTGAAGAGAGCCTTGTGTGTGCTCTCCACCTAAAACACAGCTGCAGCTGAGAAAATACCCTTCTTTTTCATGTGTGCACTTTAATCACTGCAGCGAACTTCCCTCTCCTGCTTCTCCAGTGCAGTTATCCATAACCAGACTGGGATAGATTGTAAATTCCAGGCTATATATTTAATTTACACTCACACACACATGCCTGTGTAAAAGTGTTGGGTTTCTGTGTTAATGTGAGCGTTTTTTTATTTGGTCATCAATGACATTCTTGGATAAAAAGTTGATGGCTCTTCCATAAGAGTTTTTTTATTTGACAGATTGAATTAGATGGGTAGAAGTTATTTGTATACCTATTTCCCTTTAAGCTTATTTTTGCATATTTTTCATTAAATTAATAAAATTAAATTATACTAAAAATAGCATAAACATGACTATGTATTATTTTATTTTTAATTTGGAGGTGGGGGGAGGGAAGACTTATGTGGTGGCTAGACTTCAGAAAAGTAAAAAAAAATTCGAAGATGAAATTAATTTAAGGACAAGGACTATTATAGGTGTGCTTTGGGGCTTTTTCCCAGACAAGAGGGAGAAGCACAGAGTAATGGAATGCTGGTACTGACTTTAGCAGATAGCCCAGACCCAGTTTAAAATCTGTAATTAAATTCTTTTGTTGGTATTCCTGTGGCAATTTGAGCTGCCACAAGCAAAACAGGAAGAGACTGTGACACATGAGGTGAAGACTCAAGTCTGATATGGCTCTTATTTTTATGAAATAAAGGTTTGTTCCCACTTACTATTTTTGGTTTCAGTTTCATTAGAGGAATTCATCCCTGGCTTTCTGTTGATGCCAAACTGCTTTCCAGGTTTATTAAATCTGCTCAGAATCCTTCCTCATGCATTTCTTCCTTGTCCACATCCAGGAGAAGGGGAAAAATACTGCTGGAAGCCTAAATCAAAAGGGTTTGTAGGTTCCTTTTGAGTGTAATCCCATTTTGAAAGCAAGAGTTCTGGAAAATTGCAGAAAGCTGGAGAAAGATCTCAAACTGACACACAGATGGATGTAAATTTAATTTGCAGATTGTTTTTGTGGGTTTTATTCTGGTTCATATTTTGTCCCCAAGTTCTCACCATCATTTTTTACCATTTCAGTGAGAAATAGTACTTTTTTCTGACTTTCCAGAAAATTTCTGTGCTGTTTTTTTTCCCCTTTACCAGAAGGTAAATACAAGGCAATAAATTTAAGGCTCTGAAAAGTGTTTATGTGTAGAAGTGGAAAAGGAGGGAGGTTAGGACTTCTTTTTGAAGGTGAATTTCGTGAGGTGAGGCTTGATCAGCCTTGGCAGCCCTGGAAATGGATGTCTCCTTTTTTGCATTAGGAGTACACACAAGAAGAGTGAAAATGTCTTAATCTTCCTTTGTTTTTTGAGGGACCACCTGCAGAGCCGTGATATTTGTCCAGTTTCCATGCTTTTTTGGTCTTTGGCCTGTCTGAGGCTGCCAACAAATGTGTTAATTGCTGTGGTTTTGGTAATGTGGACACCTGGCCAGGACAAAATGAACTGTGATTAGTAATTAATGTCAATTTTGTTGAAGATGTAAGTTCCTCCTTTTCCTCCTTCCTGTCAACAATTTATTTTTCCTTTCCATGGACTGTGAAACCTCATTGACTTCCTCAGGGTTTTCTGGACATAACCAAGATGGGTTCTGAGAATAAAATACCCTCAGCCCAGATGTAGTTTTAATTTCAGCTTTTAAAAGTGCCCTCAGAGGATAATCAAGAAAAATCTAAGAAGTTTTTGCTCCTGTGGCACTTCTCTGCTTGTCTCCTTTACACACAAATTTTCACCTAAGTGACCCAGTGATTGTAACATGCAGGTCCATGAAAATGATTCTTCCACTGCCATAAGCAGTGCTCTGCTTCCTTTGGTGGAAATTAGAGAAGAAATTAGAGAAGAAGAACAAAATATTGCTGGGTGATGATACTACAAACCTGCTAAAAACCATAGACAGTTTAATAAGTGTGAGAGTATTCTGCAAGATTCCAGAAATGCACGAATTGTTTTCCTTTGCAGATTGTTCTTGGGATTTGATTTGTTATACATGAATAAATATTTCTGTGTAGATAGCAGACAGACTGCAAACTTAGAGTTAGTTGTAGATGCTCTAGACAATACATATATTAAAAAATGAAATTTGGGAGGCTAATTTGCTGTGTATTTTCTTGTTTTTCTGCCTTTAAAATGGCTGTAAACATTCTTAGTTTTATACTAATCCCTGGGTTTAGGCAGGCTGAAAGTGCTGTGCAAAAAAGAGGAAGACTGTGCATATTTTCTTGGTTTTCATTCCAGGCAAAAGAAGGAGACAGAAGTGAATACAGAAACATTAACATAACTTGGTTAAAAATCAAGATTTACATGATTTTTTCAATATTAGTGTAGAGGTTTTTCAATCTTTTTTTCCAGCTTTGAAATATTTTGGTCTCTCTCAAGCCATTCAGAATGACAGTTTTAAAATCAGGTTGGTATTGTCTTTCAGTGAAAATTGTGATTTAAGTGTGTTTTGCTTTCTGGGTGCTTTAGAATTCCCCAGGTGCAGATTGCAGGCACGTTGAAGTTAAAATGCAAACATTTTCCAAAGCTGTAACTCATATAGTAGGTGTTTGGTGACTCTGAATTACTGGGTACAGTTTGGGTTGGAACAAAGCCTGGGAGCTGTGTTTGGTTGTGCTACCACACTGCAGCAGAGAGGAAAACAAGGAAGGGAGGAACAAAGATCTCAGCAAATCTGCCCACATTGAGATCTTTATTAATCTGCTTTTTTCAGAAGCATTTCAGATACACTTACCCCTGGTCATGCGCAAGTGCTTCACAGGGCAGTGCTGTAGGGGGGAGCAATATTAAAATATTGATCATTCATTTCTTTACCTGCTGGGTATATAGCTCACCTCAGTCACCAGTCCTTATGGGTGATTTTATCTTCCCAGATATCTACTGGGAATGTCATACAGAGCACTCAAGACGTTTCTGAGCATGTTGAAGATAACTTCTTGGTGCAGGTGGTCAGCTAGGAAAGGTGCCCTCTTAGCCTTGTTGTTTGAGAGGGACTTGTGGGAAAAGGGGTGGGTGGTGGTTGTGTCTTGGTCACAGGGACCTTGAAGGAGCTGAGTTTCAAAAGTTGGTGATAGAAGAGAAACTGTGAGCAAAACTTTGATCCTGGGTGTGTGGAGAGCAATAGGGACTGGTTAGTAAAGTCTCTTGAGAATCTGCTTTTGGAGGTATTGGGGGCTCTGAATGCTGGTCACCTTCTCAGAGCCATCTCCTGAGAGCATGGGCACAGGCAATTCCAAAGGGTTGGAAGTCAAGGAAAACAGGGCAGAGGAGCAGCTTGGCTGAGCAGGGATCTTCTTCTAGAACTTAGGCAGGGAAGGGGAGTACATGGAAGGACAGGTGACACAGGAAGAGATTCTGTCCCCAGAGCAGAGAGAAAATGAGTGCAGCCAAAGCTCAGTTGAAGTTCAAGCAGGCCAGCACTGGGAAGGGCAAAAAAAAAGGGGCTTTTAAAAATATGTTTATAGCAAAAGGGGAATCAGAAATAGCATTAGGCCATGGCTTGACGAGATTGGTCACCTCAAAAATAGCCATGTAGACAAAGCAGAGACATTTAATGTCCTCTTCACCTCTGCCTTCAACAATGGGCCCTTGGAAGTCTGGAGTTCTGCTGGAAAACCATGACTGGGGGGGGGTGATTATATCTCAGTCCACCCTGATTTTGAGGCTTGCTGCTACAGCTGGATGTGTATAAATCCATGGGGCTTGGTGGGCTTCATCCCAGGATACTGAGAGACCTGGCAGATATCATTGTGGGACCTCACTTAATTTATTTTTCAGTGGTTTTGGGAGTCTGGAGGGGTCCCACTAAACTGAAAGCCAGAAAATATCCCAATTTTCAAGGGCAAGATGGAAGTCCCTGGTGATTACAGGTCTGTCAGTCACACCGCAGTGCCTGGTAAAATTATGGAGAAAGTTGTTTTAGGAGTTACTGAAAAACCCTTGAGACACAACACAGTTGTGGGTTACAGCCAGCATGAGTTCATGGGGGAAAGTCCTGCTTCAACAACTTAAATTTATCCATAGCTGACTAAGGGAAACCAGAAAATGTGGGACTTTTTTGGATTTCAGCAAAGCTTTTGGTCCTGTCTGTGGCTGAATCCTTCTGGATAAACTCTCCAGCACAGAGCTCAACAAGCCCATGGTACACGGGGTGAGCAATTGGCTCCAAAAGTTGCAGTAAACAGGGTTACATCAGCCTGGCACTCAGTCACCAGGGGACCCCAGGGCTCAGCTTTACAGCCAGTGCTTTCCAATATTTTTTTAAGTGGTCTAGACTCAGAAATCAAATGCACATTATGTAAGCTTGACAGCAATACTAAACTGGGGAGAGCTGTGAACTCCCCAGAGGGTACAGCAGCCTCACAGAGAGATCTGGATAGACCAGAGAGCTAGGCAATCACCAACTCTATGAAAATTTACAAGAACAAGGGCTTTATTCTTCCCCTGGAATGAGCCCATCCTACTTACATATACAGATTGTGGGACAAGAGGCTGGAGAGCCTCCCTGCACAGAGATCTGGGGGTTTTGTGAGAAGTTCAAAGTGAGTCACCGGTGTGCCCTGGCAGCCAGAAGGGTCACCTGTGTCCTGGGGTTCACAGGGATGGAGAGACAGGATTGTCCCATCCTGCTCTGCACTGGCACAGCCCCACCTCGAGTCCTGGGGGCAATTTTGGGTGTCTGCATAGAAGAAGGACACTGGAACATGAGAGTGTGTCCAGAGGGAGGGCAACCAAGGTAGTGACAGGCCTGAAGGGCAAGGCTTGGGAGGACATGTCTGAGGTGCCTGGGTTTGTCCAGCTTGGAGAAGAGGAGGCTGAGGCTGACCTAAAGCAGTGGACAGCTTCCTTGAGGCAGGCAGAACAGGAGACCCTGATCCCCTCTCTCTGCTGGCCAGGGACCGAGGAAAGGGAAGGAACCTGCACTAGGGGAAGTTCAGGAGGGACATTAGGATGGTTCTTCCCTGAGACCGTGCTCCGTCACTGCAATGTGTTCCCCAGGGAGTGCCTGTGGAAGCTCAAGGAGCACCTGGATGACACTTCTAGTCACATGGTTTAGTTTTAGATGGCCCTGTGAGGAGCATCCCACCCGATGATCCCCATGGGTCCCTTCCAACTTGATGTGTTCTGTGATTCTATATAAAAATTGACTTTACTTTCTGGTTTTATGTTCATAAATTTTTTTCATCATCTAGAAATGCTTACCACACTTGTAAGTTTTAGGAATGACATGCTTGCAGCCTCCCACTATTTCTTATTTTTTAAAATTTTAAGTTTTGGAAAGAAACGGAAGTTGAATAATGTTGTGTTTTTCCCTATGATATACTGATGGAATGGAGCTTAAACCATCTGTTTATTGATGCAAATTACATTCCGGAACTGATTATCTCTCCCTTTTATGTATTACCTGGCATATGTGTATAAAAAGTGAACAGATTAGGCAAAATCCCTTTTATTGCATCATCTATCTCGACAAGCTCATTTGTATTAGTCCTGTGAATGAATCAGATGTGCAAACTGTACTCCGACTTTTAAGGGAAAAACCCATCTCTGATCTCTTCTCCTTTTCACTGTTAGGAAATAGTTCTGGTGGTGTTTTTCGGCGCTGAGTACGTGGTCCGGCTGTGGTCTGCAGGCTGCAGGAGTAAATACGCTGGCTTCCAGGGAAGGATCCGGTTTGCCAGGAAGCCAATATCCATCATTGGTAAGATTTAAACTGGTTTTCATGCCCTCTCTTTGTTGGAAATAAAGATGTCTACTTCTGCAGGAGCCTTATTGCAATTCTGAGCTACGTCTGCCCCTCAAGCATTTGTCTGCTTTGTGATTTATCTTCTTTTGGGTTGCTAGAACTAAACACTTAAAATATGGCTAAGGCAGACATCAGCCTTAGAAAGGCAGGACTGTGAAGTGGAGAAATTAATAAACCTTGGGTAATTGCAGAAAATTGGTAAGATTTTGAACACAAAATCCTTCCTTGGGTACAAACAAATTCTTTGTCTGCTTCTAGAGCTGATCTAGCTTTGTGATCTAGCCATGAGGCCTATAAGGAATCATTTTTATTCCTCATCATGTTCTTGATTTCTCTCTCAATTAAGAAGTGTTTCTTAGGTGGGTATATTAGAGAAAGTGATAGTCTCAGTGACCTGTGTTTTCAAGTGGTTCTCTTTGCTGGTGTTGTGCTTCTGCCACAGTAAATATTCATGTTTGTGTTGGAGCCCTTGGGGAAGACACAGTGTGTTTTGTTAAGAAAAGCTAGGAATGGCTACAGCTGGTTAGTGTGCACTCCCAGGTATCAGTACTTTATTTTAACCTTTGAAATTCCCCTATGAATATCATACATTGGAAGTCAAGATTTGCTTTTCCATGTCAAATGCAGATGGAACAGTGTCTGCACTGACAGAACAAGCTAAACGTGGGAAATACCTTTGCTGCGAATGATTAAATCCTCCTTACACATCCTGTAATTCTCAAATTAACACTAGAAAAAGAATTAAAATGATTAGAACAAAATGTAAAACATAACACATTAATTTTATTTCTTCATTAATACAAAGGTCTTTATTTGAAAATCAGAAAAAAATGCACTAAAATTTCTTTGACAGCAGGGAGATTTCTTCTATGAGTTTTTGTTCACACTAAAATTTGGATTAGTTCTTAGAAGGTTCAGCTTGGGTAGCAATTTTGAATTTCTTTAAGTTCTTCTATTATCTTTCCTTTTCTTGCCTCTCTCATTGTCAATAAAAATTACTTTGGTGCTTATACTAGAAAGAGATTTAATAATCAAGCCTAATTTTTATTTTCTTTTATAAACCTTTATATTATTACTGGGTTCCATGGTGCATGAACTAGTATGTTAACATGCAACTTCCATAACTGGGAAAGGAGAGTGTTATGGTAGGGCACATTATTTCTTGAATGGTCTTCTAGCATTTTAGTTAAAATGGAAAATGATCCAACTTCCCTACCTAATAAATCAATTTTTAAAAAATTATTTTTGCATAGATTTTCTAAAGTTAGCCTAGTATTTCTCTGTTTTGCAGACAGATTGTAGATGATTACATGTATGTGAGAAAAGACAATAATAGGTAACCTGTCAGAAGGCATTAATATTGAATTAATTCCCAGCTCAAGAATCCCTAGAAAAATCACTTTGTCTCTCCATGCTTCTTCATTCCCTAGTTCCTGGAAGGAGCATGTTTAGTGTGTGGTGCTCATTTAACATGGCAGCAGAAACAGTAGTGAGACCTTTCTTAAAACACACCTTTAAGCTGAGAACCATTTACGTGCTGTAAATTGGTATAGTAATGAAATACAAAAATAAAATACAAATATGCTTACTGCTTTAAATTTAAAATGAAATAATTGCTTTTAATAGAAAAGCTGAGATTTAATGCTAGAAAGTAAATTTATGGGTACATTAGAAACACATCAGCAATTTCCTCAGAAAAAAAACCTGTACTCAGGTAAGGTACATTATAGGTGATATTTGGAATTTTTTTAAATTACCAAACTTCCTGACACTTTTCTTTTTAAAAACTACCATAAATTCCAATGTAATGCTATTCTAAACACTAATGCTTGTTACAGTTAAAGAAGTTATTTAAACAAATGTTGGCCCTCTTCCCTGAAGCTTTCCATGCCAGTGTCTGCTTCAGTTTGAGTCTTGTGGAGACATTTCATGCAAAATGTCTAAACTGTTCCTGAAAAAGGCAACTCTGCTGATTTCTTTCGGAGAATCACTAGCAATTTCACACTTTGAAGCAGAAATTCAATGAGAAAATAGCTTTTTGTTTGTCACTGAAACTTGATTCCAAGCTGATGAACAAGTCTCTGGAAAACTGGCAGCTTGTTTTTGGTTCAAACACCCTGCTGGAGGATGCTCCTCTTTTCCTCATGGAGTCTGCAGTGAGCCTGCACAATTCACACTGCAGGCTCCTCCAAGCAGCAGTGCTGCAGCTGGGAATGGAAAATCTGCTGGGCTTGGTTTTATAGAGCTCTTCCTGCATCTGCCCAGGGCACATGGAAAATCCCAAACTGAGGCACAAGGAATGTTCTGGGACACACAGGCTTAGTAAAAAGACAGGAGGTGGATTCTGGTGCAAAAGTCTGGGAGAGGAACGTTTAAAGAGACTGACAACCAACAGGGGCTTGAAGGAAACTCAGCAGGGGCTGGAAATATGTGGGATTGAAAGGTGCCAGTGAAAGGGCAGGATATGCTGAAGACCTAAGCTGTAAAATAGGGCTGTTTGGACCAGTAAACAGGGATTAATGAGAGAAGTCTAAGCACTGTAAATTGGCGTGAAAACTAAGAACAGAGGAGAAGCAGCAATAGAAGAACAGTTTTGGGGAAAAAGAAAAGAAAAATACCTCTACCATGAAGAACACTTTCAGAAAAGTAGAAAGTACAAATGAAAAAACCTCTTTTACTCTCACTACCTGGTTGAAAGTGATTTTCCACCTTCAGTGCTGGTCATCAGATGGATATGTGTATGTCTGATAATTTAGTAAAGACATGATGCATCATTTGCTAAAGGGCAAAGATCTGTATTGGGAAGAAAACCCACCTTCACTTCTGACGTTTACAAATATATGTTCACACATGATAAAGAAACAGCATAAAAAATATGGAAAGTCAGGCATTCAAAAGTTAAGATTAATCCTAAATGGAAGCTCTTTCTGTAGCCTCATGCCTCCCTTTATTTATATTAATTTTCATAAATGTACAATTATAGTAGTACAGTCTTTGAACTGACTGAATGCTTTCCCCCTTGGGGAGGAGTCCAGCTTTTACAGCAAAAATCAGACTGACACTGGAAATTAATTCAACTCGGAGAGTGAAGGACACTGTTGGTTAAAGAACTTCTGCAATTTAGTTGCAGCAACTACATGGTTGTGATTGAGGCAGGAGAACATTTAAAAGGAGAGGAAAAAACAAGTTAACCTTGCTGAAGGAAACTGTTGTCTCTGCTCAGGTTGGATCCCATCCTGCCCTCTTGCCCAGGCATCCCATGGAAAGTTGGTTAAATCCGTTTTCGCAAGTGGGCCTCATTTTCCGGATGTCCAGAGGAAGACTTTGAAGTCGGCTCACAGAGGTTCTGAGCCCTCACAGCTGCAAGTGAAGTCAGCAGGGCTGGTTTTTGAAGTGCTGTATCATGTTAAGTGCTCTGAAGAATAAAGTGCTGCCTGTTTAAAACTGGCAAAGGAAAGTTTACCAAAACTTTTCCTCATTCTGTCTCCATTTGCTACCCATTTATAATACTATCCTTTATTTTCTGATTAGAATTTGAAAGTGAAGCATTTGGATTCTCTAAAGAGGTTTACCACAGAAATGCTTGTGAGGAAATTAGAAAAATTTCTTCTCAGAATAATGTTACAGTAAGGTTCAATAATTAAAAGAACTGGACATGGTCATTGAAGTAGAATGAGAGAAAATAAAGGATGCTGGCACTGTGAACTCAATCTGTCATTTGCATTGTATAAAGCTGAAACTGTGTAAACTGCAGAGTTGTGGAAACAAAACAAAAAAGGAACTCTGGAAACAGTTATTTTTTCATACAAATAAAGACAGTGTCACAAAGTCAACTAACAATTCTGTTGGTTTTTTTTTTTAGCCAGACTTTGTTCTGATGGTTCCCTTAACTTTGAAAGATTGACTTTACAGCTTTGATACAACTTTTAAACCAAGTGTATGTGTGTATGTTTGCATGATACTTCACTTCATGGATTTCATTATTGAGTGAAGCAAACCCTTGCATTTCCACTTAAATCAAAAGCCTTGAGCCAAAATACGGATTCATTTCTAGGGGACACACATGCCTTTGCATTTCTTGTTTTTGTGGCAAGCTGCCTGATCCATCAGGTTCTTTGAACCTGTTACTGAATTCATCCTGGAAGAAACTGTAGCCCCTGGCATTTTGATGTGAAATTATTACATGGACTTAACATGCCCACCAAATTTCAGCTACCAATTTCTTTTTTTTTTTTTTAAGTGCTTTCCTTAGTCTATATTTGTTGTATTTTTCAGTGCTGAGATCTAAAAAAAAAAATTAATACATTCTTGCTTCTTTTGTTTGTTTGTTTGTTTTTTAACAGATCTGATTGTGGTAGTAGCCTCAATTATTGTTCTGAGCATAGGATCTAATGGGCAGGTGTTTGCCACCTCTGCAATAAGGTATGTTCTCCTGTGGCTGCAGCCCTTCACTACCACAGATGTTAGATGTGTATCTGATGGCCTAATTCCCCATTTTGCTGCACGTCTGTTTTCCTAATGCAGGACAAGTTACTCTCGAAGCACTGGGCAGTGGAGGACTGGGTACTGTTGTGCTTGGTCACTGGTTGGGAAACAGGAGTGCAGGACCAAGGCAAATGAAAAATGGTGGGAATGCTGAAGCTAAGTGGAAAAAACAAAACCTTGTGTCCTATTTAAAAGATCAAACAACTCTGAGACAAGAGAGTATTACAGAACACGGATTTATTTAAGAAGTAATCCAGACAGCACTTAACTCGGTGCTTTTTGAGTATGAGTAATTACTTTGTTTAAAGAGTAATTATGCTTTGGTGGATTTGTTTGGCACGAGTAACTCACACCGTATGTGAACCAGAAACATTGGATGTCCACAGTGTTTGTTCAGCTTGCATCAAGTACTGCAGGCTCGTTTTGGGAGGTGGAGTGGGTAAATAGAAGAAAAGAATGATAAGCAGTAGGTGTACTTCCCACTCCTAACCTAACTTTCAAGATGTGTGCTACATATTCTGTCACAAGCCTCTGCTTCCCAGTGCAGTGGAATCACTGGGAAGTGGGAATATCCAGTAGTGTCTAAACTGTCCAGCTGTGTAGGCAAATACTGAGGGGAACCACGTGTACAAAGTGTTCTTAAGGTAACTCTTACCATAGAACAATCATCCTTATGCGATGGAAAAGACTCACACAGGCAGCAGGAGTATCAGCTCCCACAGGAAAAGAGGAAGGTGCACGTGACAATTCCAAAGGTTGAGGTTTTTTAGTTTAACTAAAAGTGTAGGAAGGACTTCAATGAAAAGGCCCTCTGTGTGTTTATGTGTGAGCTCAGTGGGTTTTGGGCTCAGTGCAGCCTTTCCCAGTGTTAACTCCACAGTCACAGTCCTACACCTCAGAATGCTCTCTTACAGAGAAGCTTAACCCATAGCCCTGCAGTGGTGTTGTAGCTCCACTGAAAACCAGCAGGGTCAGGCAAGTCTGAATTAAAAAGCAAAACCTACATCCACAACAAAATCTTAAGGATTGCTAAAAGGAGCCGGAAATACTTCCATTGAAAAATGTTCAGGTGGATGAATTCAGCATCCATCCTTTCCTGCTCTTCACTGTTTGTTTCAGGGATAAGACAGTAACAAGACAGTAGACAAGCAAAATTCATTGTCAAAAGGGCAACTAAATGAAATATTTCCATGGAATAAAATTATGCTGAAGAACAATACTGATAATTACTTCTGTTTATTTGAACATATTTGGAGCTTAGGATTGATTCAGTTATTCTCCTAAAAACACGTAGGACTGTATCTATTGCCAGTTAGATCAGATAGATTTCAATAATTCGCACAGCAAGGATTTCAGTAATGCCATGTTTGATTCATATTCTGCTTTTGGCAAATAGAGAAAAAAGTTTGCTCATACTTATGTTAGGAAAGCTTGAAGCATTGATTTTCCTTGGAAAGGAGGCATTTGAGGATTAGAATTGTATAAAATAGACAAGTTTCCTCTGATTTTGTGTTTTTGCACTAAATAATTGTTTTCCTAGTTAATATTTCTAAATAAATTTGAATATAATGAATGTTATTAAAACATAGAGATGCCTGAAGCATGAGATGCAACCCTGGGCAGGGGCAGTGCTATCACAGTTCTTTAACATGGCAGTGTATCACTGGGCATGGTCAGTCGTGGGTGGATGAGGCAGTACTGTCCTCAAGCATTTTTATGTATTGACTGTATTTATTTTACTGCCCCACTTTCCTTACAGGGGGATCCGCTTTCTCCAGATCCTGCGGATGCTCCACGTTGACCGCCAGGGTGGCACCTGGAGACTGCTGGGGTCAGTGGTTTTCATCCACCGACAGGTACCTGGCCTTTGAACATCCCTGCACTTGGTTTACTTTGGCAAATTCTCTCTGTGGGCTTCAGATCATAGTCTGGTTTAAATGGACTGTTATGCTGCAAGAGAAAAAAGTACTTTAAAAGTCCATTGTGTGTTTCTTTCTACTTTTAAAACAGAAAACTATTCTTTACTGTTCAGGGCAGTGGCTAACAGGGTATAAATACCAGTGTTTGGGGTTTTTAGTTAACTGGTGTACTCTTTGATGTTATCCTTCAATGTAATTCTTTAAATACTGTTTTGTGGGCTGCCTTTCGTACTGCAAATACTCTCCGCTATCTCCGCAGAAGATGTGTTCCTAGCTTGGTTGTTCTGTGGAAAACCAAACACTAGTGGAAAAGCCTTGCTTGAAGAAGTCAATTATTTAAATAATTTTGGTTTTTTTTCTCCTTGAATAAGGAGTTTTCTAATTCATACTGTAAATAAAAAATATTAACTATGTTATGATGCTGTGTAAGAAAAGTTACTTTTTCAAGGGTGTGCTCACAGAGGCAAACCTGGCTATAAATAGTTACATGTCTGCTTAAGCTTTGAAACAATTTTTCTGTATAAAAGCTCATTAAGCAGGAAGAGTTTAAAAGTTTTTCTGCAGACTTTAAAATATTTCTAATTGAAGGCTTCTTTTTGAGTCTTCATGGAATT
This sequence comes from Pomatostomus ruficeps, assembly GCA_013400735.1. Classification (NCBI taxonomy): domain Eukaryota; kingdom Metazoa; phylum Chordata; class Aves; order Passeriformes; family Timaliidae; genus Pomatostomus; species Pomatostomus ruficeps. Next base: position 7,562 of record VYZT01000751.1, on the reverse strand, counting down.
TCTATGGAAAACCAACTTATCTTTATCAATATAACAGAAATTTACACTATTAGCCTTTACATCTTGCATCTCATGCCACACTGTGGAGGGCTAATACCCTGCTATTAATCTCCACATCCCACTTGTAAGGGTGGTGAACTCATTCTTATGAGTGTAGATTTGTTCTCCACATATTGACAAACACTTACAGATTTCCACACAGACATTTTTAAATTTTCTATGTAGAAAACTGTTATTATGGGACAGAGAATGGAATGCACTTAATCCAAGCAATTAATTTAATACAAAAACTTAATTTTTTCCCTTTATTTTCCCCCCCCAGTACAGTAGGAACTTTTACACCACGATGGCTGTGCAGAAGTGATGCACACCAAAGGGCTGTAGGATAAAGCCTCCTTTCATATTGTACAACAGAATGACTTTTAATGCTCCAAGTCTGTGTGGTCTTCATTTATTATGCTTGCATTGCCTGAGTATCTTGCTAGGGCAGAGCTGATATCCAAATAACTTTCTCAACATTTGCTATCCTTACTGACAGAGCTGTTTGAGAACATTCTTTCCTGTGGGTGTTCAGAGTTTCAGTCATGAATCAGGAAATACTATCTCCAAAATACAAGATTTAAATCTTATGCGTTGCGAGCATAAGTAAGTTCAATGATTTAAAAGGAAAAAAAAATCCTTGGAAAAGTGAATTTATGCATAAACACACCTGAAGTTCTGCTTATCCAAAGAAGTGATTATGGTGATAAATAAAACTCCACAGATCTGTAGTACTTATCCAAGCAGATCACCCACTAACACATTAAGGAAAAAAAATGAACCAAGCACACAGTTCTGTATTGACCTTGGACAAGTGTAGCTGAAACCCTAACATGGTACCAAACGGAAGGGAAAATGGAACCTTTATTCCTGTTCAGCCTCTGAAAGAAAGTTTTGTTTAAAAATAAAAAACCAAAACCAAAACAAAAACACCTCAGCTGCTTTTTTTTCACAGGCAGAGTACAAAGTCCTCATCTAGTTTTTTTTGCATTTGATACTCTTTCAGAAAAAATGGGCCCCTAAACCCTTAAGCAGTGTGAGAAAATAAATTCACATCTTGGTGTCCTGTGAAAATAGTGAGTGCTTGCACCTCTGTGGGCCCAGAAGAGCTTAGCAGAGTTGTCACCAACGATTTCCATGTGTTTTGGAATTTTACATATAGCTGTATTAGCTCACTCAGGCCCAGGTTGGCTGGGATGCTCTTCTATTTTCAGCAGGTTGAGCTTATATACCAGCATTTCTTGCCAAAGGCAACAAAACATGAGTCAATATCACATGTGGTGGTGGAAACCCATGAAGGAATCCTGCAGCTTGCTGAAAAACTGAGTTAGCCACTCAAGCTCCAGCTTGTGAGCCTCTAGGTTTGAGTTGCTCCTTCCCCACCTTGCTTTGTGAGGCCTTCTACTGCTCTTAGGACAGGAGGAATTCTTGTATTTTTTCCAAGTGTTGAACTTTGTGTTGTGTGGTCCTTATTTTAACTGAAAATAGAGATCTAGCTGAGTTTTTAAAATGTGCTGACTCAACTCCCTCAATATTCAAATTTACCTTTGTGTGTTTGTTGTTCTTGCTGTTTTTCCTGTGTATGTGTATCTGAAAGGCCCTACTGAAAAGAGCCACTTGTGTTAGGCAGCACTCTTTATTTTTAATCCCTTATCTAATCAAACCCACATAAATATGTCATTTTTTAAGGCCTGGTATCTGCAGAATGCTCTTTGTTTTGTGGTCATGTTCCTTGAAGCATGTGTTATTTAAAAAGCTTCTGACTCTCTCTTAAATGCAGGATGTATCAGATTGCTGCCCTTGTTCTTGATAATTAAATGTCTCTATACACATGGAACACGGGTTGGTGACATTTAGAGTAAGTCCAAGGCAGTTGCATTTTCATCTGGCCTTTACTTAAAAAGCATTCAGTCTTTAGACAAATAGTACTGGAGCTGAGAGGTACCAGTGGTAAAATAAACTCAGTAGTTTCTGTTGATATTTCAGCCACTTTGAAAGGATTTCATAGGACTCTGCTGTTCTCCTGCCTGCTTCCCAAAAAGCCAGCACTTAAACCAGAAGTGTTCCAGTCATCATCCCCAAACAGTCAATTGTGTATGTTAACACGATGAGCTTTTCAAAGCAAGTCATATCCACAAGTACACAGTGCATCAGTATCATGAGATAAAGATGAGAAAATAAAGGTGGCCAGCAGCGAAACTACTGAAATGCCAGGGTTTATTTCCTTTCTCATCTGCCTTGTTTAGCAAACAGGCCTGCAAAATGTTAAGGCTAAATTAAATACTTGCCCATGGGCAAGACAAAATACTACCAAAATTCATTATTTAGGTCATCATTAAGTGATTAGAGGAAAAACACCCATTTTTCTTTGTGCCAAAATTATGTAAAGATTTCCTGAACCTAGATTTCAATTAGTGCGATAGGAGAAGGAAGAGTATTTATAGTTCCTGCTGCTGAATGTTGATGCTTGATACCAGGGCTACGTTTTCCCAGAAAGCTCTTGTAAGGAAACAAAAAGAAAGAAAAAAGAAAATCTGAGGGAAGTTTGATGATAAAATTGAACCTTCCCTTACAAACAGTTTAAGAAACATGGGTAGAGTATTACAGAAAATCTGTAAAAACCTGACATTAAAAATAGGGGTAATCCTTCCTAGTCAGGTTTTAATTTTAAATTTATCACATGGCAATATTTTGATTGGGGTCCAAGGAAAGAGAAATGATGGTCAAGAGCTTAAGGAAGATGCCACTGAAGATGTAGCACAACAATGTTTTGTGACAAAGATGGGCAAATGTGTGCAAAGAAAATAAAGGAATAATGAATGCAAGCTTTAAGTAATTAAAATAAGCTATTTTCCGTCATAACTAGGTATTGGATTTCCCTGGGGGCAGGTGGATATCTCACTTAGCACTGCTTTTAAAAGTTTTACATGTTTTTGCATCCATGACGCCAAAAGTTTTGACTTGTTCAAATGCACAAGCACTTCTTTTTTTCCTGAAGACTGTGGGAATCCTGTATCTAAGTCACAGCAGTTCTGACACCACTTTCCTGCCCAAAAATCTTCAGAGAAAATGCTGTATTCACAAGGATGTATCATGCCCTCACAAAAGTCTGCCCTAGCCTTGTTTTTTAGAACTGAAAACCTAACATCTACCTAACATATTTTATCTTAAGATTTTATCTTAACATGAAACTGTGGAGACTTCGCTATTCAGGCTTCAGCAATCTAAACATAAGATGCACAGGTTCACTGCTCAGATACGGCCATAATCACAAGACATGGTTGTTATTTCTCAGTGGACTTTTCAGAAAGTGTGCTTCTAATGCTACTTTGCTATTTTTGAAATGTTTAGACAATTACTATTTTGAGTGGACAGTTCAGTGGAACAATTCCCATTCCATAATTAGGAGAGATGTCCCACTCTACATTTAGCTGCCCCAAGGATCTTGGATAAATGATGGCTTTTTGGACTGTTTAGCCTGGTGTGAATAAAATCCAGGTCAATGTCTCACCTGTTTTCCTGGAGGCAAATTTCATACCTGAAATAGAACATATTAATATTTCTACTGTGATGCAAAGACCCCTACAGGTATTTGCAACATTTTACAATGATAGAATATATATATGATGAAAACCTCACATGCTTGTTTGCTTTCTCTTTTAATAGGAACTCATAACCACATTGTACATTGGATTCTTGGGATTAATTTTTTCATCCTACTTTGTTTATCTTGCTGAGAAAGATGCAGTTGATGAGGATGGAAAGACAGGTTTCTCCAGCTATGCTGATGCCCTTTGGTGGGGTGTGGTAAGTCCTCATCAACAAAGTGTGTGTGAAAACAGGGCATAAGGTTATTCTGTTCAAGGTGTGATCTTTTCAGAAAAATCTGGCATTTCTTTCTTTGCAGAATATATTTCTGTAGCAAAGCTGGACAACCTCTTAAGAGAGATATAAGAAAATATGTAATAAATACAATTAAATTATTGGGGTATGAAATTTTATTGTGAATGCAGGTTAGCAATTCCTTAACAAAGGACACTGAATGTTTACAGATATAAAAATTCTACATCTCAAAAAGAGTAGAAATTCCCTCCAAAACCTATACCACTTTTAACTCTGCTTTGTTATCTGCAAAAGGTGCATAACTTAAAAGCATATTCTATACATGAAAGTTGGGTTAATGACTCTATTTTTTTTTTTCTTTTTTTGCATCTGTTTGTGCAAAACTCACTCTCTCAGTAATAATTCAGACCTTGGTGCAGGTTCTAGGTTCCTGTTTTTTGGTTTTTATCTTTAACTTAGATGCTGCATAAGCCTCTACTTCAATGAAGTACACAAAAATATAGACTATAGTACATGTAGCCTGAGTCACCACTTTTTAAGTGGTTTATTATAAAAATATTTTAAACATTTAAATTCCTGTCACTAGGTTGTCAAGTATTCATTTCATCTGTAGAGTGTCACCTATGGCTGTGCTAAACAGTACAAACCCAGAAGAATCTAGTGAAAAAAGAAAAATCCACTCAATGGTCAGATGGACCTGATTGTCTAAGGTGCTGGGAAGCAATGAAAGCATGAACCAACCCACAGAGCAATCACTTGTTCAAGTCCTCAATGGACATGGGATAAAATATTAAGAATATAAACCCTTGTGGTTATAGATGTGACACAACCTGTAGCTAGTGGTGGAAAATGATGAGTGTCTCAGAAGCACAGATTGTGCTGCATTTGAAAAGAGCAACACTTAAGGTGTAATTGAAAGATAACCCATGTCTGCTTTAAGAAAACAAACCAGTAGTTTTGTTCTCACTTCTTCTATTATTTGAGCAATTCACCTCAAACACCAGTGTATCACATTTAGTATCCAATTCTATCCATGACTATTCCTGCCTGGGTTATTCCTGCATGTAATAAAAATTCCATGTGAACCCAGTGTACTTTTTCTGCCTTTCTTTCTTTCTTTTTTTTTTTAAATTTTTTTTAGCACTAGTTTTCCAGAGCTTGCTTCCTGAGTTGCATTGAATATTTAGGTATGAATTACAAAATACTTCTAAATACTTGAAGCTATGGCATTAATGTGAATAAAGGGTAAAAAAAGTAAGGATGTGTTTATAGAAGAGAATTTTGGACTTTGGGAATTTAAAAGGGGATATGAAGACCAACAGAGAAGTTTAAAATGCACATTACCTTGTTGGGATAGAAGAGTTGGGACAGAAGATTTGGGATCTGTGTTTCAAAGTGTGTGGATGGGACATGCAAAGTGTTCAGTGGGTTTTGTTCTTTTCCAAAACCTTTCTTTGTGTAGCAGCAAGATAAAATCAGCTTCTCTTTCTCTGGCTGTGTGAGGAACACTGTCCAAATTGTTGCTTAAGCTTTTGAGGCATCTAGGCCTCCTCAGCATCTGGTGAGTTGTTGCACTGTTTGGACACAAAGAAAACACACGCAGTTGACTAGGTTGAGGAGCAAGGAGAGAGCCAAGAGAGAGGGCAGAGCCCTCTGACTTTTATTTATATGTTCTTAGAAATTATCGTGGATTGGAGGTAGAAATTACTACTTCTCAATCACACTGGTCAAAGGAAAAATCTATCACATGTCTCTGCTTAGGAGAATGGAATGAAAACAACAAGGACAGTTAGCAAAAACATGGCCATGTTTACAACAGCATGCGTGAGAAAGTATTACAGCAAAGAGAAACATTGAAGAACTACAAAACTCAAGACAACATCGAGTCACGGTGCAGGTGCAGTTCACAGCTGGGAATGGGGACAAAGGACAAAGTGAATCAGTTTCTTTTTCTTTTCAAACCTCCTGGAACACTGAAACATGGATGTGAAGTTACTAGCGAGTGAAATTTGATTTTTCACTTTTGCCTTTCAAAACTGAGACATAGGAAAAAAAAATCCTGGTAGCAAGTACTTGAAAGTCTTATGTGTCTGACAAAAGCCACAGAGTGTGTTATGGGGAACGTTTTGCTTTGGGGAGAAAGTGCGAAGCTTGCTGAATTTGATACAAATAACCCAAAAGGTTTAGATATGGAGACAAGAGAAAATAAAGAATTAATGAGAGTTGGAATTAGATGCTAACTACATTTACCTGCTTCAGTTAAATGCAAGGTTTTTTCTCCTAGATTTGGCAGGCAAACAGGCTGAACTACAAAGACATATCATAGACTTGTCTTTTACATGAAGCCATCCTCAGAAGTTGTAGCATGTAGGACACATGCAAAAGCACTTCCAACAGTCTGCCAAAATTGCAACATAAATGTCAGAGCAGCTTCCCTGGCCCTTTTAGGGTTTTTTTTCTAGAGGAGAGACGAAAGGCATATGCTGAGGAGGCTTCTCTTCCGTTGACCTTTCCCTGCTTGCCTCTTGCTGCTGGTAGAATTTATGGGTCTTGCTGCAAACTCATTGGACTGAAGTTGAATACTTGTTCCAGTGAACTGGTGCTAACTGGAACAGGTACTTGGGATCAGCTGCTCAGAATTTCCAGCAGTAAATTCCTGTCGCTGTTGTACCAGTCATGGAGCGAGTTCATACAGACACAAAGCCAGTGCAAGGAGCGACAGAGAGCATTTTTTATGACCCTCCTTATATGTGCTAAAAAATCCATAGGTGATTGGTCAGTGGTCACCCACCTCCTGGGGTGATTGGCTGAAGTCCTACAACACCCAATTCCAAACACACTGTGTCTTTGTCATAAATAAGGGCAACTCGTCATTTTAATTAAAAAATTATTATTTATTAACAACAAAAAGAATTTTGGAAAACAGCTGAGTAAAAAAATAAAACCCGGGATAACAGTGATAAGAGATTCTTAAAGCCGGACTGGCTGTTTACTCAAAACAGATATCTGCAGCACTGGGTTTTGCCTCAGCTAATCTGAAGCAAAGTTTTTCTTTTTAAGTAAGCCTTTAGATAAAGAGGTAGGCCTGAAGACTACAGCCCCAGGCTTCACCACTGGCTAACCCGAGGCAAAAAAGCCCCTCTCCAAATTGTGCATGACGATTTATACCCCACTGGCCCCTCCTTTGACTGCTCACTGTCCAGCCCCTAAGGTGCAGGGTGATTGGTAGATTTATAAATGAGGTAGTGTTCTTCAGCCAATGGCTCATTGTTGTCTAGGGGAACAGTCTTTAGGTTATGTCATCAGCTTCAAGGGCGGGAAAGTCCTCATTAAAATTCCACATTGCCATGGAGCTCAGTGACAGGACAACGGTCGAGGCCTAAAATTAGTCCATGGGTTACTTGTGAGGTTCTACTTTCTCTGTAAGAGACTTAACTTGAACAAGAGTTAAAAGAATTTCAAACAACTTTTAAAATATTAATTGAACTGGTAAACATAATTGTAACAGTAAGAAACTAACAGGGAATAAGTTTTCTAACTTGGGAAAAATATTTAACAATCAATATTCATTTTATTAATAATTTTAATAACCATTAACATGCGAAAGCCAACTTTCTAATATCCATGTATAACAGTCTTGAATCTAAACAGACCTACGAAACACAGCAGGTGTTCAGATA
>VYZT01000749.1:4659-17773 GCA_013400735.1 Pomatostomus ruficeps | reverse complement strand
TTTTTTTTTTTTTTTTTTTTTGTTAATCTGGGGCTGCAGTTTATTTATCGGGGGGTGCGATGTGCGGAGGGTTGGGATGGATCAGGATCCCCCTTTTCCAAGGGATTTCCCTCTTTGATTTACCGGCTGTAATCACTCGGGTGCAGCCGAGACGTTCCCAGAGGGATTCGAGGAAGTTCCAGCCCTTTTTGGGATCTGGGACCCCCTGGGCGCCGCATCCTGGGGAAATCCCTTGGCCGAAATTTGGGAATTGGCCCCGATCTGCAGTGCAGGACCCCCCCGTTCCCACCCCCTTCACCCTCAGGGGCCCCCTCCCCTTCCTTGCCCCTCACCGGGCTCTGGATCCCGGGAATCGCACCCGGAGCGGCGCTTTGGGCCCACCCAGGGGGCGCAGCCGGGAGGATTTTGGCCATCGCCCCCTCTCCGTCCCCACCCGGGGTGGGCAGGAAGGCACCGCCTCCCCCGCTCGGGGAGAAAATGAAAGCGGCGGCTCCCGCAGCCGCGGGGGCCATGGACGCGCTCCCGGGCGAGGCCTCCTGCCCCATCTGCCTGGAATATTTCCGGGACCCCGTGTCCATCCACTGCGGCCACCACTTCTGCCGCCCGTGCATCGAGCGCTGCTGGGAATGGCCCACGGCCGGGTTCGCGTGCCCGCGCTGCCGGGACACGGCCCCGGAGCGGAGCCTCCGCCCCAGCCGGGAGCTGGCGCGGGTGCTGGAGATCGCCCGGCGGCTGAGCCGCGGGGAAGCGCTGGCACCCGGGCCGGAGGAGGAGGAGGAGGAGGAAGGATGCCGCCGGCACCGGGAGCCCCTGGAGGTTTTCTGCAAGGAGGACGGGGCTCTGCTGTGCGCGATCTGCCGCGAGTCCCGCGCGCACCGCGCCCACACGGTGCTCCCGCTGCCCGAGGCTGCCCGCGAGTACCAGGTACCGGGAGCGTTTCCCGTGCAGGAGCCGGAGCAGCTCCGCCAGGGCAGAAATGTCCCCCGGGATTTGCCGCCAGCCCGTTTCGAGCGGACAGGACCCGCTCCGGTGCCTCTGCTCTCTCTGCTCTCCTCCGAGCCCGGAGGGATCCGGGTCCTCGTCCTCTTCCCGGCTGCGGAATTCCAGCCCCTGCCCGGCTCCAGGCTCAGCGGGTTCCTGCCAATCCCGGGATCGGCGGGGAAGCGGGCAATGGGAGCGGGAATGTTTTCCTGGACAGGGAGGGGACGCGGAGCCGCCCGCACCCCAGCGCCCTGCCCGGGGGAGGTTTTGAAGCTGAGGGGATCTTCATTTTTCCTTCCCTCAGGAACAAATCCAGGCTGGGCTGCAAAGCCTGAAGGACGAGAGAGACAAACTCCTGGAGTTCCGGGAGGCTGAAATGAGGAGAAACTGGGAGTGTTTGGTAAATGCTTTGGAGCAGAGGGGTGCGGGGGGACAGTGGGTGTCTCCGGATGGATTCGGAGGGGTGAGGTCGTCCCTGGGGTTGGGGTCTCTCTCCAGGGAGGGGCTTTGGCTCCCCCGTCCCGCCCAGCTCCGCTCCCCGTGTGTCCGTCCCGCAGGAGAAGACCGAGGCCGAGCGGCAGCGGATCCTCTCGCAGTTCCAAGGGCTGCGCCTGTCCCTGGAGGAGCATTCCCGCCACCTCCTGGCTCGGCTGCGGGACCTGGAGAGGGACATCGGGAAGGCGCAGGAGGAAAACGCGACGAGCCTGACGCAGGAGATCTCCCGGCTGGACAGCCGCGTGCAGGAGCTGGAGGAGAAGTGCCGGCAGCCGGACAGGACCTTCCTGCAGGTGACAAGGGACAACGGGACGGAGCCCCCGGGCCCGGCGGGGTTTGGAGGATCCCGGTTCCGTGGGATCGCGGCAGAGGCTGGGACGAGGTGGTCTCCAGGGGTCCCTTCCACCCAAACCGTTCCGTGGGGCGGCCGCCCCTCGCTCCAGACCCAGATCGGGTTTCTCAGCAGTTCTCCCGCTGGTTGGACTCGGTGGGCCTGGAAAATCTCTCCCAGTGCAGGCGTTTCCATGATTCCGAGTGATTCCGAGACTCACCGAGTCCCGTCTCCCTTCTCTCCCTCCCAGGACATCAGTGACACCCTGAGCAGGTACGGACGGGGCTTCCCGAGCTCCTCCTCCCGCCCCGGGCTGGGATCCTGGGTTTGGCCTCATTTGGAGACCAAATCCCCGAGCAGAGGGGGCTGAGCCCACCCCTAAAGGCTCCACAGAGAATTCCTCCCTCCGGGGTGGATCCTCAACCTCTTCCCTCCGCCCGTCCCCAGGCTCGGGCAGGAAAACATCCAGCTGCCCCCGTCTCCTCTTCCGGAGCTGGAAAAGAAAATTCATCACTTCAGGGAGGAAAATGTTCTCTTGGAGGAGACTCTGAGGAGCTTCCAAGGTACTGGGAGCAGGCTGGGGGATGAAGCGATGAATTCCATTGATTTTACATTGATTATATATACTAATTGCACTTATTATATTTGTTATATATGTTTATATTTATTATATGTTTATTATATAATTATTATGTGCATGTGCGATCGTAAATTATATTTGTTTGCTTAGAGCATACACTGCACTTTGTTGCAGTTATTCTTATTGCCATTTTTCGCAATTATTTTTTGATTGCCATCCTCTTTTATCACAATTCCGTTAGTCATTCCCAGCCCCTCCCCACACTCCCGTCCCCACCGATCCCTGCGTTTTACATCGACGCTTCTCTCCCTTCTCCCCTTTTTTCAGACATCCTGATGTTCGAGCTGCCGGAGAAAAGTGAGTCCTGGCACGGGGGGACACGGGCCGGGCGGGAAATGAGGGAAAAGCCCCTCGGGGAGCCGGGGGATCCTCAGGCGAGGGTCACCCCACGGGACGGGATCCAAGGAATCCCCTCTGGCGCAGTGGCGGTGACGCTGGACCCCAGCACGGCTCACCCGCAGCTCCTCGTGGCGCCCGACGGGAGCAGCGTCAGCTGGGACGGCGCCCAGGACCCTCCCGGGGCCGGAGACGGAACCGGACCCGATCCCGCCGCGGACGGACCCGGCACCGACCCCTCCGTGCTCGGCCGCGAGGGCGTCACGGGCGGGAGGCGCTGCTGGGACGTGCAGGTGGCACCCGCGGGGTCCTGGGCGCTGGGGGTGGCCCGGGAGACCCCCGGGAGCGGCGAGTGGGAGCTCTGGTCCATGGGGCTCTGCCAGGACCAGTTCTGGGCTCTCACCTCCCTGGAGCGCATCCCGCTGTTCCCGCTGCGGGCGCCGCGCCGGGTGCGGGTGGCCCTGGACTACGAGCGGGGCCAGGTGGCTTTTTTCGATGCTGACGAGAGGAGCCTGATCTTCGCCTTCCCCGCGGCCGCGTTCAAGGGGCAGAGCGTCCAGCCCTGGTTCCTGGTGTGGGGCGAGGGCTCCCGCATCACCCTGTGCCCCTGAGCTCGCCCGAATCCCGAGGTTTTTCACCCATTCCCGGCGCTTTGGGGCACCCGCCCCTGCCGGAGTCTCTTTCCACCCCCGATCTGGTGGCTGAGATCGGAGCCGCGTCTGTCCCGCCCCATCCTGCCCCATCCCGATTCCTGTTGTCTCCTCCCCTCCGGCTTTGGATGAAATAAAAAACCCCAACATTTACACGTTTTAACTACTTCTCTGTTTGGTGTTTGCTGCTCCTGGGATCAAGCTGGAATTTTGTTTAATTAAATCCATTCCTGGTGTTTGTGCTCGGGAAGAGCCACAAGCTGGTGGCCCAGGGACTGTCCCTGCCCCTTCCCCCTGGAAGCCACGAGCCAGCAGTCAGGAAGGACACGGAGCGGGAAATCTTCTCTTTTAATTATTAATTGCATGAATCATGGAACCCACAGACCTTTTCCGGGACCGCGGGGACCTTTTCCAGGGAGAAAACAGCTGCTTGAGGGCAGCTGGAGGTTGGGAAAAAGGCTAAAAAATGATAATTTGGGGTTTGGTTTGGAGGTGGCCCGGTCAGGGGCCACCCTGTTTGTGGCCAGCCAGGCAAGCCTCGGCAAATTTTGCCTTTCCAGTCTGATTTCTCCCATTTTCCCATTCTTTCCCATTTCCCTGCCCCAAGGTCCCTTCTCCACAGCTTTTCCCCTCTTTTTGCGTTGTTTTTCCCGGGTTTCTCCCTTCTCCTGGTGGAGAAGGAAACAAAATTCTGTCCCAGGGGCTGCTCCAGCTGCTCCCCGGGGCTGGGGGACGCTTCTCGCTCAGGGACACAGCCGGAGCTGGGACCTGGCCCCCACCACCCAGAGCCAGGGCCGGACCCTGTCCCCGGCGAAGGACACGCGCGAGAAGACGAACAGGAGCCCCCCGTCCTCGGCGTCGAAAAAGGCCACCGTCCCCCCGCCGCAGTCTAGGTGGACGCTGACCCGGCGGGGCAGCCACCGCAGGGCCACCAGGGTCACCTTGCGGGCGGTCAGCGCCCGGACCTGCCCCCCCCACTTCTCCAGGCCCCAGATGCCGCCCTGGGGGCTGAGGCTGAGCCGCCCCTTCCTCCGCACGGACTCCCGGGCCACCCCCACGGCCCAGTCGCCGCCGTCGCCCACGTCCACGTCCCAGCAGTGGCGCCCGGCCACGAAGCCCTGGTGGCCCAGCACGAAGGGCCAGTAGTCGAAGCGCTCCGGGTTGTCCGGGAGCTCGCGGCGCTCGGCCCCGCGCCGGACGCTCTTCCCGTCCTCGGACAGCACCAGCTCGGGGTGCGCCGTGTCGGGGTCCAGGGTCACGCTGGCTGCGGGGGGACAGAGCCGGGGCGAGGATCTCAGATCCCTCCCGGGAAAATCCTCCCGGCCCGGGGCATTCCCGGGATATCCGAGCTGGAAGGGCCACGCGAGGGTCACCAGGGCATTCCCGGGATATCCGAGCTGGAAGGGCCACGCGAGGGTCACCGAGTCCAACCCTCAGCCCTGCGCAGGACAACCCCGAGAGTCACCCCAGGATTTTATGGGAAGCGCTGCCCTCGAAGCAGAAAAAGCTGGATTTCACCCCAAAAAAATCCGAAGGAAAGCCACAGCCATGGTGGGGCAGAAATCCCTGAGGATTTGAGGCCAAAAATAAACACCAAGGGAGGGAAGAGGGGATGGAGGAGGAGGATGAGCAGAGTCTGCAGCAGCCATGGAACAAGACCCGGCTGGTTGGGCTGAAATAAATAAAATTATTGAGAAACCTCGATTTTCAAATTATTAAATTTTTTTCATACAGGAAAAGCCCTTTCCCTTTCCTCTCCTCCATCTCCAGATCCTCCCTGCAACGTTTCTATTCCCAGTTTATACCCGGGATGGGAGAAGGGCAGCTCAGCTCTTCCAACGCCCCCCAGAAATGGTTTAAATCTGTTTTTGTTCTCCTGCTGGGTACCTTGGAGCTTCCTCAGGGTTTCCTTCAGGGCATTGCTCCTCCACGAGAAGTGACAAACTCGCTCTTCCGGCCCCGGAGCCGCGTCCAGGGGCAGCTGGAAAGTCACTTTCCCACACCTGGGATTAAAAAAAAAAAAAAAAAAAAAAAAAAAAAAAAAAAACACCCCCCCTCAAACTTCCCAGGAAAACCACGGGGGTTTCAGGAGCCACCGGGAATGAGGGACGGCGCTGCTGGAATGCTGGGTTTTAATTCTCCCCCTCCCTTGGACATCCAGGAGATCAAAGGCCAAATTTCCCTGTGGGATTCATCTCTTTTTCTTCCTTTTTTTTCCCCCTAAATCTTATTTTTTATGAGAAAGGACGGAATTTTTGGGGAGGACTGGGCTGGAGAGAGACTTTAAACTGGAGCCAGCGCGGAGGTGGTTTCGAGCCCGAATCTCCGTGGATCAGCACATCCCAAAAGCGCCCAAGGACCCCAAATGTTCCTCCCTGGAGCCGAGGAGGAGCCTCCAGCGGCACCGGCGAGTTCTGAGTTCCCTCCTCCATTTCCTCCCGGGAAAAACCTGGAAAAGCTTCTCGGGGTGGCCGCGCACCTGCTGATGGAGCTTTTCACATCCTGGGGGGAGAAAGAAAGGAAAGGGAGCTCAGCGTGAGAAATCCCAGCAAAGGGAATTATTCGGGAATAGGAGAGTCCCGATTATTATCAGTGGGGAGGCTCCTCCCTCTGATTTTCCCCCAAAACAGGAGAATTCTCTCACCAGCTGCTGGTCCTTCTCCTCCTGCCGCTGTGCCGGCGTGTCCAGCTGGGAAATCTCCGGGGTTTTCTTCGCCTGCCTCTTCTCCAGCTCATTTTTCAGATCTTCCAGCTGTGGGAGCGAGAGGAGCTCAGGATCCCCCCGGAACCCGCGGCCCCAAATCCAAGCGGGCTTTTAAATGGCGAGGGGAGGAAAAGCGGGATGGGAAGTACCCGGAGGAACCCATGGAGAGGCATTTCCCACAGGTGGACACCCCTGGATTCAAATCCCGGCTCATTTTCCTTTAATTCCTACAGAAATCTGTCAAAAATCAAACCTGATGCAGCCAAGAAACACCAGTTTGGATCCTTCTCCATCTCTTCGCTGGGAAGTTCGGGAATATCGCAGCTCCCTGCCCAAATCTGGCCAAATTCCGCCCAAATCCGCGAGCTGACGGAGTCTTCCCTCCCAAAGGGATTTTCCCGAGGTCGGCGCGTCCCCAAATGTCCCGAAGCTCAGCAGGTGGCACCTACCAGGTCCTCCAGTTTCCTGCACCCCGGGGCAGCTGCTCTTCCTCGGAGTCCTCCTCTCCGGGCTCCGCAGCCGAATCCCGGCTGGAATTCCGTCCCGCGGGATCCGGGCCCCGCCGGGTTGATCCCTTCGGATCCTTCCTCTCCTGCTCCTTCCCCGTCCCGGGAGGATCCGAGGCACGGCGGGGCTGAGCCTGCGCGTCAGGTTCTCCCCTCGTCTCTCCCGGTTTTTCCTCATCAGAATTCCAGGATTTTACCCCTGGAGCTGCTGCCCCGGGGAGCTGCCGCCCCGCTCCTTCCGCACTGAAACCTCCCCAAAAATCCCTGGGGCGCGGAATGTCCCGGTTCCCACAGACCGGGAAAATCCGAGGGGAAAGGGAGGGAGAGGCACAACCAGAACCTCGAGGGCGTTGGCAGAGGGACACAAATTGAGGTCCGGGCCGCCCTTACGCCTCCATCCCTGCGGCCAAGTCCTGGTTCGGAGCTCGCCGGGAAACTTTCCCAGGGGATTTTTCACCCTCTGCTCCTCCGTTAATCTCCGTGGATAAATTCACACCTATTTTAAGGGATTTTGAGTGTCAGGATCTGAGCACCCGGCGGAGGGGCCCGGAGCTCGGGCGGCTTCAGAGACGCCGATCCCAATTCCCACCGGGAAGAGCCACGGAGAAGTCGCTGTGGAAATGGCAGGGATGAGAGCAAACGCCCCAAAAACGCTTCCAGGGAAGTTTCGGCAGCAGGGAAGGGGCTGAGACACCGGCAGAGCCTCGGGCTCGGGAATCGGGCGGGGAAAGGTGTCGGCAGAGCCTGGAGAACCAGCCCGGGTGGGAAGCGCTTTGCATCTTCCCGGAGAGAAGGGACGCCCTGGGTGGAGCTCGGAGACAGGGAGGGACCCCGAAGGAGCCGGGGATGAGGGATCCCTGCCTCCGAGGAGGGGTCGGGACATTCCCGGGACGCGGCGTTTGTGCCGCGGATTCCCAGGCGGTGCCTCCGGGACGGCACCAGGGCGGCCCCGCTGGGACCGCGGGGATGGGGAGGGGGCTCCGTCACGGGGGCTCCACTCATCCCGTGCCTGTTTATTCCGAGCCCAGAGTCGCTCCCGGTTCCTCTTCTCGGTTCCGGAATTAATAGCGGGGCTGTTTCGGTGCTGCCGCTTCCTCTTTTGGGTTTCCTCGGAAGAAACGCGCGCGGTTTTGAGGAAATCGGTGTCGGTGAAAGCGGCAAAAGGTGCCCGAGCTCGTGTCCTGCCCCTGCCCTTCCCGGGTGTCCGGTTGGCACCTCCCTGGGACTGACCCGCGCGGATTTTCCTGATTTATCACCCAGAGGCTGAGAAACCCAGAGGAACACAATTCCCGGCCGGTGCAGCCCAAAATGTTCTTTTATTGGAGAGAAACGCGGACAGAGACGGGGAGCAGCCCCCCAGAGCGAGGGGTGGAGGGTCCGGGACGCTCCCTGAACGAAAAGCGCTTTGAGAAGAGCGAAACCCGGGAGGATTCATCCGGCCGGGGCGAAACCCCGGGGACTGAACGCGCCTCTCCGCCCCCAAAGCTCCTCCCGGCGCGGCCGCTCCGCCACCGGCCGATCCCCGGGGCCGTCCCAGAGCTCCCGACGGACGCGGATCCCCGCGGCACCGCTCGGGACGCGTCGCCGCAGCCCCCTCAGCGACAGATGCGCAGCGGGAACCCGAAGCCCACCCAGTCCAGCGGGGACACGGCCAGCCCGGCCACCGCCCGCTCCCCGCAGCGGGGGCTCCGCGCCACCTCCCGCAGCCGCGCCCCCAGCCCGATCTTGAACCAGGGCAGGACCCGCTCGCCGTTGAAGGCGGCCCGGGTGTACTCCAGGATGGGGACGTCCTCGCCGGCGCTGAAAAACGCCACGCGGCGCCCCTCGTAGTCCAGGGACACGCGGAGCCGGCGGGGCGGGGGGTGCAGGCGGAGGTTGGCCCGGGGCGAGGTCAGCGAGTGAAACGCCTCCAGCGCCCACACCCCCTCCTTGGGGCTGAGGCTCAGGGGGCCCCTCCTGCGCGCCGACCCCCGCGCCACCCCCAGCGCCCAGACCCCGCCCGGCCCCACCTCCACCTCCCAGAAATGTCGCCCCGAGGAGAAGCCCCCCCGCGCCACCACGCAGGGCTCGAAATCGAAGCGCTCGGGGTGGTCCGGGACGTCCCGCGGCTGCAGCTGCCCCCGCGCTTCTTTGCCGTCCTCGGAGAGCAGCAGGTTGGGGTGAGCCGTGGAGGGGTCCAGGGTGACATCGGCTGCGGAGGGAGGGAGCGTTGAGGGGGAGTCGGGAAGGACGGAGACGCTCCGGTCCCCCCCAGCACCGGGATCGGCCCCGCTCTCCCGCTTCCCGCAGCTGGAGACGCTCCTGTCCCTCCCAGCGCCGGGATCGGCTCCGTTCTGCCCCTTCCCGGGAACGGAGACCCTCCGGTCCCTCCCAGCACCGGGACCGGTCCCGCTCTCCTGATTCCCGCGGACGGAGACGCTCCGGTCCCTCCCAGCACCGGGATCGGCCCCTTTCTGCCCCTTCCCGCGGACGGAGACGCTCCTGTCCCTCTCAGCACCGGGATCGGCCCTGTTCTGCCCGTTCCCGCGGACGGAGACGCTCCTGTCCCTCCCAGCACCGGGATCGGCCCTGTTCTGCCCGTTCCCGCGGACGGAGACGCTCCCGTCCCTCCCAGAACCCGGGATCGGCTCCGTTCTGCCCCTTCCCGCGGACCGGGACGCTCCTGTCCCTCCCAGCACCGGGATCGGCCCACGGAGAATTCCCAGGCCGGGAAGAGGAGGCACAAACGCCGGGTTTGGGACATTTGGACACGGCAGCACCAGGACCGTCACTCTCCCCGTCCTCCCCGCAGCGATTTTTCCACGGGAACCTCTCCCACGAGCCCGAAATTCCCCGTTCCCTCCCTCGGACTCACCCGGCTCCTGCAGCTGGAACATGAGGCTGTCTGCGGAGAGAGAGATTCCACGGGCTCAGGGCCGGACAAGCCCCTCACCCCGCGGGACGGACCCCCCGGCCACGCAAAACTCATCCCCGGGGATTTGTCCGCATGGATTTGTCCCCCTCTCCGTGCCCTCCCCGGCATCGCCCCCATAGGGGATGAGATTTTCCCACCAGCGACCCCAAATCCTCTCCTCGGGTGAGACCTGGGGCACGAAACTCCTTTGCTGGGCTGGGTTTTCCCTTCTCTCCACTTCCCAAATGGTTTTGTCCCAAAAAAAACCTCAGGGAAAACCTCGGGGTCCTTCTCTGGTGAGCAGTTCCTGGATATCCCACACAAGGATCCCATTTCTCCGGGATATCCCACAAAACAGCCCCATTTCTCCCGGACATCCCGCACCGGGCCCCGTGCCCCGTCCCAGTCCCGCTCGGCACCTTGGCATCTCCTCAAGGTGCCCCTCACCAGGATGTTCCTCTGGACAAAATCCTCGAGGCTCCGCTCCAGGCCCGAGGAAATCTCCTCCGGGGGGTGGAATTTCATCGTCTCGCAGCTGCGAAGAGGCCAAAAAAGGGGCAAACGCCCCAATCTGATGGTTGGATTTATTCTCATTGAATATCCCGGGGTGGGTTCAGGATGTTCATCCCAGGGGCAAATCCAACCCCTTTCCCTGCCCTTTCTGGGCCGATTCCTTCCCCCAGACCCGAATTCCCGAGCCGGGAGCAGCACGGAGGGAATTTGAGCTCCCGGGTGGAAATCTCAGCCTCGGGATTCACCCGGGCGGCCCCGGAGGAGCGGGAAGGGAGAAGGAGCCGCGTTACCTGTCCAGGAGCTGCCCGATGTCCTGAAGGGGGGAGAGAGAGGAGACGGTCGGAGAGGAGGAACAGCGACTCGTGTTCTTTCAAACCACGGGATCAGAGAATTCCAGCCCGGTTTGTGCCGGAGGGACTTCAAACCCCATCCCAACCTACACCCAATCGGCCTCCCAGCCCTGTCCCAGCCGGGGACTGTGCCAGCGGCACCGGGGGAACTCCCGCGGGGATAATTTGGGCTCCCTGGTCTCGGATTTTGCTTTTCCCCGCGCATTCCGAGCGCTCCGGGCTCTCACCTGCAGGAAGAGGCCCGGGGGCTGCTGGAATTTTCCCTCCATCTCCCAGATGAGCGTGTCCAGCTGCGACAGCTCCTCCGCGACCTTGGCCAGCGCCTCGTCCTGGGCTCGCCCGATGGCCCCGTCCAGGTCCCCGAGCTGCACCAGGAGGAGACGCTCCTGCTCCTCCAGGAACCGCCGCAGTTCCCGGAATTCCCGCACCATCCGCTGCCCCTCGCTCCGGGCTTTGTCCTGCGGGAGCGGCGGTGAGGGGAGGGGACGGGCGGGCCGGGAGATCCCCGGTTCCCTCCTCGCCCTCCCCGCTCCGCGTTATCTCCCCGGCGCAGCCCCGCAGAGAAACACGGAACCCGGCGCTCCCGGAGCCAAACCCGGGAGATTTGGCCTCAAAACAGCGCCGGGGTGGAGGGAGAGACCCAAACCCGCCCCCCCCGGGATCCAAACCGGCTCCCCCGAACCCCCCCCCCGGCTTCTCTCGGGGGCTCCCACCAGGTGCGAACTCCTCCGGGCGCCCGATTTTCGGCTTTCCAGGAATTTTTCTCTCTCCTCCTTCAAAGCCTGGAGGCAGCTTTGGATCTGCTCCTGCGGGGAAATGAAATGCGAGCCCGGAGGGGCTGAGAAAAATCCATTTTCCCACTGAAATTCCCTCTGCCCCTCGCCTGAGGTGGGAGAGGTTTTGCCCAAGCACCGCGAGGGAGCTGAGCCGGAGCCAACCCCGCGCCCAGGGAGGGCTGGGAGCCCCAGATAAGAGAGATTTCCCCCAAAAAACACTCCTGGCCTCCGGAAATTTGGGTTCTGGGATAAAGATCTCCGCGTTTAACAGCCCCGGGCGGATTTATTCAGCGGGTGTTTGTATCTGCAAGGACTGGCATCGATTTTTAACTTATTAAAGTTTATATAAGATTTTCCAGAAGTGTCTTTGGAATTCCGCGGCTCCGAGAACTCGGGGTTTTGCGGAGAAAACCGCCCAGAAAAAGGGGTTGGGCCAGCAGAGGAGAAAAGGAGCAGAAAAAGAGGGGGAAGCGATTTCTAAGTGTTTGTAACTAAACAAAAATAATTTCTATTTATCTGAAACGGACGAAACAGCGAAGACGCCCTTGAGAGCGGGTTAAAAACACCAGAGGAAAAGCGTTTTGGGGCGTTTTCACACATTTTGGGTACCGAAACCACCACGGGGGAATTCAAACCCGACCCTGCCCGTTCCCCACGGGAGCTCGGGAGAGTTTTTCCCTCGCCATCCTCCCGTTACCTTGAACTCCTGCGCGGCCTCCTCGGCGGGCACGACGCGGTGCAGCCGGTGCAGCCGGGACCGGGCGCACACGAGGCACAGCAGCGCCCGCTCCTCGCGGCAGAAGAGCGACAGCGGCTCCCGGTGCCGCCCGCAGAGCGGCCCCGGCAGCCCCGGGAGCAGCGCCCGGGCGATGTCGGCGACGTGGCCGAGCTCCCGGCTGGGTCTCAGCCCGCGCTCCGGGGCCACGTTCCGGCAGCGAGGGCAGCAGAAGGAGCCGCGGGCGCTCTCCCAGCAGCGCTCGATGCAGCCCCGGCAGAAGTTGTGGCCGCAGGGGACGGACACGGGGTCCTGGAAGAGCTCGAGGCACACGGGGCACGAGGCCTCGGCGCGGAGCCGCTCGGCCGCGCTGGGCCCCGCCATGGAGAGGCCAGAGGAGGAGGATGAGGAGGAGGATGAGGAGGAGGATGAGGAGGATGAGCTTCCTGGGCGTTGGGGTGGTTGGGATGAGGAAGAGGAGGAACGGAGAGGAGCGGCTGCTTCCTCCTCTCCCTCGTTTCCTCCTCTCTTCCTCGCCTCCTCCTCTTTTCTTCCTCTTCCTCCTCGCCTCTTCCTCCTCACCACATCCTCCTCCTCCTCTTCTTCCTCCTTGGTTTTTCCTTCTCGCTTCCTCCTCTTCCTCCTTCTCACCCCTCCTTTTTTCTTCTTCCTCTTCTTCCCCTTCTTCTCTCCTCTTCTTCTTCTTCTTCTTCTTCTCCCCCGTTCCTCCTCCTCCTCCTCGGTGCCTCTGGAGGAGCAGATACGGGGGAGCTGATAAGGCCGGGGCGGGGCTGGAGCAGCGGCTGAGGGGAAATCACGAGAAATTGGGGTGGGAAAACTGAAATGGGGGGAAAAATGAGTGGGGAGGAAAGGGTCGGGGTTAAAATGAGAAATCGATGGAGGGAAGGTTGGTTGGAGAAGGTAGGGAGGGAAGAAGGGTTAAAAAATACATAAGATTATTTGAGATTAAAATATTTAAGATTAAAAAATATATAAAGCAAAATGATGGAAGGAGGGCTGAGATGCGCTGCAAGTGTCAGAGTGAGGGAGAAAAATGAGGGGGAAAAGAGGAAAAAAAAGGAAAAGCGAGTGTTTCTGCCCGGTTTCGAACCGGGGACCTTTCGCGTGTGAGGCGAACGTGATAACCACTACACTACAGAAACGCTGTGCCGCGCTCCCCGGCCCGCCGCGCTACGGCCGCGCCCCGAGCGCCGCTCCCGCGCC
>VYZT01000748.1:348-27064 GCA_013400735.1 Pomatostomus ruficeps | reverse complement strand
AAGAGGAAGAGGAAGGAGGGAGACGAGAGGATGGATGGATGGATGGATGGATGGATGGATGGATGGATGGATGGATGGATGGATGGATGGATGGATGGTGGGCGGTAGAGTGCAACAGAAAATGCATTCACCGAGGGGCAGGCTGTGTGAGCGTGCCTGTGTGTGCGTGTGTAACAACGGGCGGCTTCAGCGCCGAGGCTGCAAGGTGGAGTGTGCGTGTGTGTGTTGTGTGCATGTGTGTGTGTACGTGTCCTGCCCGCGATGCACAAAGGGGTGGGGAGAGCTGCCGCCGGGCTCTACCCGCGTCCCCCCCATCTCCGCCGCCCCCCGGTTTGTGCTGGGGATGCCGCGACTCCGCCGCGCCGGGCGATGCTGCCCAGCCCGGGCAGAGGAGGGAGGAATTGGGCCGCCCCCGGGGAAGCCGGGGTTAGGGGCTGGCGATGTGACAGCCGCCAGCTCGGAGGCGAGGCAGCGCTCCTCCTGCCTTTCCTCTTGACCTTCCCCTGCCTGTAACGTGGGTCCGCTTCGCCCCAGGAGAGGTGGTGTATTTATTATCATTATTATTGTTGTTGCTCTTGTTGTTATTTCAATCCGAGGAGCCGGCGGAAGGTGAGGGTGAACAAGCGAGTCGTTGCTCTAAGATCAGGAGTTGCTTTCCCATCCCTCCCTCCCTCTACCCCCTTTCTCGGCTGCCCCACCGGGCCGGGCCGGACCGGGGCCGGGGAGCCTCGGGCGGCACCCAGCCTACCCCGCCCTCCGTACCCTGCGGCACCGCCATCCTTCTGCCCCGGCCTCCTTCCCGCCCCTCCCCTGGAAATGTCGGCGGGCGGCGGCCGGGGGCCGCGGGAGGAGCAGGTGGCCGGGCGCGTCCGGCGGGGCAGGGATGCTCCCGGAGCGCCGTGCCCGCCACCGGACAGCGCGGGACGGCGGTGCGGCGGCACGGCCCCGAGCGGAGCGGTGCTTCCCTGCGCCGCTGGGAAACACCCGCTGCTGCCGCGGCGCTCGGTGAGGCGGGGAAGCGGAGCCGCTGCCCAGCGCCCGAGCCCGCCGTGTGCTGCTCCTGCGGGTCTGCGCCTTTCCTCGGGATGAAAGCGCCCGCAATTAGGGACGCCGAGGCTGCCTCACTTGCTCGGCTGCCAACCCAATATTCATCTCTATCTCTTCTTGTTGATTTAGAAGGAAACCTTACTGGTGCTGTCAGGCTTAGAAACAGCAGAGGTGAAATTTATGGTTTTCAGTATTCGATTTCTTCATTTCTGTATCTGGATTTTCACCAACATCTGTTATAGGCTTGCAGCCAGATGCTTTTGCAGAATGGCTGAAATCTGAAATACTCTGCTAAGTAAATGTAAGTAAGTTATATATTGTCCGGCAATACTATTATAGGTAACAGGTGAAAAGTAGCTTCCTACAAATGTAATATTAACATATTACAAATGTGGGGAGTTCTATAAAGGAAGTTGATTCTTTTTCACATCAGTGGATGCTAGTGTCATGGTCCTTACATAAATCACTGGGGAATTTTTAGGCAAACAAACTATTTCTTTGTAGAGAAACAGCATTGCACACTGTTAACACTGTTGTCAAATACGTATTTTTATTCTAGCTCATGCCCAGAAAAAGCAAAGTCCTAGTAAAAGATACATGAGCCCCACCCCAGTAAGTTTATGGCCTAAGATGCAAATGCTATGATACACACAAGTACTTGCCTCCCTGAAATAACGTGAGCATTAAAGCATATAAATCCCTTTCTCCATTAGGGCCCTAGATCCTTTTAAGTAGCCAAAATAAGAACAAAATTTAATTAAAAGACTACGATCAAATAAATTGCTATAGTGAGTTGAACATCTATTCCAACATCCTGGCTCTGACTACAGTCATTGGCAGATGCTGAAGGGAGAAAAACATAAGAAACAGGACTGGCATACAGGGGTCTTCTCCTGGTATATCCTTTCAAGTTTCAGCAACACGTAGAACATGGATTTCTTAAACTGGAGTTTGCTCCCAGACCATCATATTTAATAAACTTTGAGATTCCCTACTCCCTTTTTTAAAAATCTGTTTATGCTTTGGTCTCAACCCCATTCTGTGGCTATGAGCACCACAATTTAATTATGATTTGTGTGAAAAAGTACTTCCTTTTGTTTGCTATGAACCTGCTGCCTGATAGTTTCACTCAGTGCTCCTTAGCTTTTGTATGTGACAAGGAGTACATACGGTGTCTGTGTAAGGTGCCAGCAGCATCCTCTCACACCAGAGCAGGTACAGCACTGGCAGGTCAGGTCCCTTCATTTTACTTATCAGCAAGCTGAGAGGCCTGCCTGGGAGTGTAAAGCTGTGCTCAGGTCTTTATGTTGAAGTCTACAGATAAGAATAGTTCTTCCTCTTCTTGTTATGCAGCATAGACACTTAGGCACAAAGAATTGCCCTGAACCCATGAACTCATTTCAAGAAGGCTACTGAAAAGCTGTCTGTTGAAAAATACTCCCTGCAGTATTGATTTGAATTGAAATCTGACTGACAGCTTGGTGAAAAATTCCCTATTCCAATGCAGTTTTCTACCTACCCTGAAAAGCAGATGAAATGTTTTATTCTTAACTGTAATTCTTACTTTTTAACAAGTATATTAAATACAAAATGCAAGCTATATGTCAAGAGACATATATATGTATATATGAACTCTGTACTGTTGAAGTAGCATCACTGTCTAATTGTTCTGTGTAATGTTTATTATAAGGATGTGCATATTGAACAACATGTGTAGTTTCAAAAAGAAAGTTTAAATGTCCCATAAAATGTAGCTGATTTGTAAGGAGCTATGACACAAGTTCTTCCTCACAAGAGTACTCCTGGGTTCAGTCCTGCTTGAGGAGGTATTGATCAGACGAACATTGCAGAAAACTTCCTTGGTCTCACTGGTAGCCCCACTTTGATTTTGTCATAAGAATAATAAAGGAATGAGAGACCAGAGGACTACAAAAACACAACCCGGACCCAAAGACCCAGATGTTCTCATAGTTTGAACTCTACAGCAGACACAACTTGGAGCAACACAATCCACAGCAGAACGTGATGAAGTAGAGAAGGGTAGAAATCTATGAGTTGTGAAATTCTTCACAAAAAATAAAATGCTGCAAACCTCAGGTCCATTAATCCCCATCTCCCAAAAGACTAAAATAAGGACAGGCTGAGTGGTATTGTTAAGGGGACAGGATAAGAAGGAATGTCAGCCAGTCTCAGGCTTAAGCCAGACTCAGACATGATTTTCCACTTACTAGTGACGTATATGTGTGTGTGTATATGTGGCAAAACATACACATATATATGTAGATATATATATATATGGTATATACATTTTTCTTCACTTAAAATACATTATCTTAAATAAATTTTACAATCCTGGTACCTTTAAATAGCACTTTCTTACTTGTATGCTTCACATGCATGCCTTTAAGTATGAGCATATGAAGATTCTTATGAATACATCAGAAGTGTACTAAGTGAAACAGTATTAGCTCTCACAGAGATGTTCATTACAGTTCCATTAGCTCCCTCCTGATCATGTCTTCATAGTGTCAGGGATTTATTTTGCACTTATACCAAGGTTTCAGCTTTTTAGTGAAAAATATATCCTTACCATACTTGTAGTGCTTATTCTGTGAATATAGAATGAGTCTTCTAAGAACATAAAATTCATGTGCTAATTGGCTTGAGCTAAAATTAGTTAAAAACTAAACCCTTCATGAAATTCAGCATTTATGTTGACATACCTTGTTTTTAAGTAGTTTTTATGATGAAATAATGCAATCAAACTTTCCATACTGTTAATGAATTAAAAGCTTGTTCATAGGGTATAAAAACAAATGAATAGATTAAGTTGTAATTAAGTTTATCTATTCGTGGCTATAGCTAATGGCTCTGGCTATACAGGCTGTAAGTAGAAGTGTGTGAATAGCTTTCCTGCTGACTCCTGGGGGTCCAAAGAAGCCCAGCCCTTCAGCTTGGGACCTCTGCAGGTCTTGGCTACAGAGGGTCT
Source organism: Pomatostomus ruficeps (assembly GCA_013400735.1). Taxonomy (NCBI): domain Eukaryota; kingdom Metazoa; phylum Chordata; class Aves; order Passeriformes; family Timaliidae; genus Pomatostomus; species Pomatostomus ruficeps. The sequence goes on along the minus strand of VYZT01000748.1, from coordinate 23,028 downwards.
GAGGTAGGGAGCTACATGCACACCTCGGTCCAATCCTCTAGAAAGTTAACCATTTCAGAGAGATCTGTTCTACGGAGATTTTGTGTTTCTACTTGAAGTCAGGTATTTGCTCTCAAAAGGTTTCCCTTGTCATTACTGCTGTCTCTGGCATGCACAGAGGAAGCAGCCAAGCAGTGTGACACTGGCAGGCACCTCGGGGAATGCATAGAGAACTCGGGGTCTGCACTGCTCCTCCTGCCCAGCCACCATGTAACCTGTGCCTCGACCAAACCAGCATAAGGGCTTGATTCCCTAGTGTGCTTTATCTGATCTGCACTGCTCCAGTGATGCAAAATAGATGTAAACTCATTTAAATGACTTGTGTGCTTTGAATAATTTGTGTGTTCTGGTATATTAATGAATCTGCACTTAAATGAAAGTATTTTAATCAATTTAAGGTAGATTCTATCATATAGTCATAAAAATTTTGAATCATAGCTTTGTCTTTAAGTTCTTTGTTTATAAAACATAAATGAAATACATCTTACCTTTCATACAATAGAAGTTTTCATACATTATTTACTCTGTTAGCAAATGGCAATAAGTTCTTAGAAATCAGTAAATATCTAAATAGAATGTATATGGAAAATTACAAGTAGGGAGGTACAACAGAAAGAAAATTTAATAAAGTCTTAAATCCAGCAGCCAAGCATTAAAAACATGCACACATCTTAAACACTACATCTGTGCTACATAATCTCTCTCCATATAAAACTAGTACATATCTAGCCTAGATTCTTTAGTGAGAAAGGGATAAATTAGACAGTGATGCATTTACACAGCTATGCAACTTCTGCTACCAAAGCAGCTTCATTTAAAGCAGTTTGGCTGCTCTCTCCAGTGGTGCCAGCTCTGTGCTTGCTGAAATATGAGAGATCACAAGCTGAGCCACTGTATATAGCCCATCTCTGTACATAAAGACTAGCAGAGGGAACGTTACAGTAATGCTGCCTTTAAAGGACACAGCCACTCTGGCTCAGGTCCCTGGTTAATTGATTATGCCACCTTGCTACATTCAAGTCCAAGCAAGACTTGGTCTTATTTTTTGTTTTAGGGAAGCTGAGTGTGGTTTGGGTAGTTTTGCTGCATTATGTTTTGCTGTGCTGTGGTATGCAGTAACAATGTCTTCATTTATCAGCAACTCATGTCAGTTAAAGTAAAACAATCCTGTGAGAGAAAGCAATTAAACCACAGGAAGCATGGATGAAGGCTGTCATAGTATCCTTAGCACAGCACTTTTTTACCTGCTTCCAAGACCACTCTGGATGTGGCTTTGAGCAGCCTGGCAGGGGGTTGGAACTAGATGATATTTCAGGTCTGTTCCAACCCAAACCATTCCATGATTCTGTGAGTCTCTGATATTGTAGTTCAGACAGCTTTCTAGAGAGAGATCCCAGGACACAGAACACCCTGAGAGGCAGTGTGTCCTAGGCATGGCGCAGCTGTGGCAGGGAGCTGCAGGAAGTCCTGACATTTCTCAACAGTGCCTCTGGCTGATTAGTATCACCATTTGTATGCTGGTCTCATAGAAGCTTAAATTAGAGGGAAGTCACAGAATGTCTGGGCTGGAAGGGCCCCTACATATATTGTAGTTGTAATTCCCCTTGCCATGGACCAGGACACCTTCCACCTAGAGTTGCTCAAAGGCCCATCCAACCTGACCTTGAACACTTCCAGGGATGGAACATCCCCAGCTTCTCTGGGCAACCTGTTCCAGTGCCTCACTAGCCTCACAGTGGAGAAATGTATAGTAAATTTTTATTAATGTTGTTACTGTTTATGGTTTGCTTAATGGGAACAACCTTCTAAAGTAAGGAATTTCATATCCAATCTGCCTTATTCTGACAGTACTGCAGACAGTACATGCTCTCTGATATTCACGTTGCACCAGACCTTTGGGTAGTGTAGATGCTGTTCTCTCAATGATTTGCATCATATGAAAATTGAGAACAGTGAATAATAACTTCCTGTACAAGAGCTTCACAAGTAGCCTTGATTTAATGAATGTAGGTGGGAAGTGTCATCCTAATTACTCAGTGTCCAAAAGGTACTTTTATTTCCAAGTCTTATTATCTTCTGAAATTACAAAGTCCTAAAATATTAATCAGATTCTTCATAGCTTTCAAGATGGGTTTGGGAAGAGAGGAGTGAGATGTAAAAGTTATTTTTTTATCATTCATATAGAATGGTTTAAAAATATATCTAGTTTGTTGTAATACAGTTGTTTTATAATGGTCTGATAATCTGATACAGTTTGATATTTCTGATAACCTGGTAACTGGAATCTGATGTGTAGATTTTTTTTCACTATTATATGTATTACATTTTTTCAAATATTTTTATAAACACTTACTGACCCTGACAATGTAAAAACCCCAGATGATGTTAATAAACAGAATCTCAGCTGTATGGTAAACATTGTGCTGACCAGAATAGACAAGATTGTTTTCAAATTCTTTAATTATTTGATATGTAAAATTAAGTCATAGAGCAACCACAAGGAAAAAAAAGTACTCATTTGGTGAGAATCTTGAAGAGATAGAGGGAATACCTATACCCAGTGAATGCAGCTGCTTCATAAACTATGAAGTTATGAAGGCAGCAGTTTGGAGCTGATAGCTCATGTAGAACTGGGCATTGGTCAGTGATTCAGAATACAGAAATCTGACTGTTTATTGGATTTGTCCTCAGCTCTCTTTGCAAAAGGACCATGCCATATCCAATATCTGTCTCAAAGCCTATGCCTGCACTGCTAATTGCAGTGTAGGATAGAGATAGCTGATGAAGGTCAGACCCTCGAAGAATTTAGTTAAAGCAGCACTAGCACAAAGTTACCTTATTTTACCTCTACTATCTCTATGTCGTCTTGCATCCTGCAGTATAGGCTTCTCAGAAACTGAGACATACACTCCTGAAACTTTTCTATTTTTAACCTAAATGGCTCCTGAGGACATTTGCCATCAAATATGTTCCATACTCCTTCAAACACTGGCTTAGCTCTTCTTAACCTGCTTCAATTGATCAGTTACCATCTTCATCTAAGGAAATCACACCTATTGTTTCAATAGCAGTCAGTGCTAAAATACAGAAGTAACTTGTCTTTCATGTGGCTGTCTAAGATTTCAGCTTTATGTAGCCAAGGTAGCACAACTCCTGTGGCTGCAGGATTGCACTGAGCACTTCTTTTAGTTGCCATGACTCTCAGTTTTTGGTAAGAGTTCCAGGATTTTTATCTGCAAACTAACAGAAGCCTGAGCTTTTGCACCAGAACTTGATTGTCTATGTACCGAGTTGTTAGAATGGTCCCAGACCTGACTAGAAAGTTACCACATTCCAGGGATCACTCCCAAGAACATGCTTATATGAGACTGTCCTGTTATGCAGAGCAGGTCACTCTAATTGTATGAATGAAACTAAATTGGCCATTTAGCCCCAGAGCCAGAGAACAAGCCCTGAAACTGTTTAACTTTCCAGTAATGGCACATCACATCCCTTCAGGAAGACCTCTGCCTTTGGCCTACATTCTTCCTTCTCAGGCATATGATATTAACCAAAGGAAACCGTGTTTGCTGAGATTTACTTAACAATGGATCCAGATCTTCTCAAGTCAGTGACTTGTCTTTGTTAGCTTGTGTTGTTCCCTTGATATTCACCTACCACAAACAAGAACACTGCTGATTTTTGTGGTTCCTTCTATTTTGTTCACAACGGAGGGGAAGGTTTTCCAGTTGTGTAAATGAACATATTCCTGAAGGAACCAGATAGTAACACACCTGCTTAATGGTTATTCCCCATGTTTAATTTCAGAGCACGATTTATCAGCTTTTAATACATTTAATGTTTATCATGTTGACTTTTATCATGTTTATTCTACATTCACGATGTTGTGTTCAGTAACAGAAGTCAACATATTTATATTGACAATACCATCAATTTGGCAATCTGATATACGATGTTAATATAACCATCTCATACCCATCTCAAATATATATGGTTTTAAAAATTGCATTTAACATAACTCATATTGTATGGCTTTAACTGTATTGAGTTCACTCAAGTCCTTCACGTGTTTATTACTATTAATATTCTATCAAACATGTGGGACAAGGTGATTATGATTTGTATTCAATATTAATTTTTTTCATACATAACAAGAGAGAGAATTGTTTGAACATATTTTTAAAGAAAGTGTAAAGTTTAGGAAAGGTGAGTGGCTCATATATGTATGTGCATGAGGTAATAGGAAAATTATGTTTCTTGTATGACCTTACTTCTGCTGAGTATTTTTCTTGGTCAGACATATAATGCTGTGGCAAATGCAGTGTCCTGGTTTCATACAATGTGACATTTCAGAAACTTTTAAAAAAATAGAGAATCCAAAAAGTTGAAAATAGTAAAAGAGGAGGTGCCTGCTCATCATATTATTATTATTATTATCCTGAGAATCTAGCAATTTAGCAAGTACTGAGAATAAATAAAGAACACATTATGAAAAAGCCATTCCTGTCCTTCCAAATTTTTGGGATTTAGACCTAGTAAGTGCTTTGAGATAATTGTTCCATCATGCAGTCTTTTCTACAAGCTCACTTTTCAAACAACCATGTTGCTTTCGCATGCTGAGACATCATTGCTGTTTCACAGAACAGAAATGCAGATACATATCAATTAAGTGATTAGAGGATCACACAGTAAAATAGTGGCAGATGCAGAAATTAAACATACAGGGCAAAAATCTTGTTGATTTCAAGGGTTAAAATTTAACATTAAGAATCTTGTCTCCTACTCCAGCTTCCCTATTACCAAAGCAATGCTCATAGATAAACATCAGAGAGAGCTTAAGATCCAGAAAATCTCCAGGCCAGACAATTTCCACGACAAAATTGGGAATTTGCAGCTGAGTCAGAAGTTAGTCTTTCTGATGAAGTATTCTTACTCGTTTGAAGATGACCAGGGTAAAACCTCTCTAGTATAATTACACTGCTCCTTTGAATATGCAATCTGAATATCAATATGAAAGATATTAATTAGGGCCGTGTTAGAAAAAAAATTGCTCAGTAAGCAAAACACTGCAAAAACATGAAGACTTTGTATGGTTGAGCAATATAGACCTGCATTTAAAAAATGAAAAAGAGAGAATGGAAGCATATGGCAAGTAGCATGATACCTTCTGGATATATATATCCCATGCCTTTCAGCTCATCAGTTCTTTAAAAAAATATGGGATTTTGGGGATCCATTAAAGCATTACCTGTAGATCTGTCATCCTCATAAAATGAGGTAACTCCAGTATAGTGAACTCAGTTCTGTTCATAACAGAATAACACCTATCCTAGTTTTACCAAATTATGTATTAAAAAAAATCTATGCACATTTCTTTTAGCTTGATGGTTTGTTTTCATGACATAAGTTCCTGTAATATCACAATTATAATACAATAAAATGTTTTTACAGGTAGCAAAAGGGAGTGAACCAACTAATCAATGCATACCTAATTCTAATAAGGCAGCATACCTTTTCTAACCCCCTTTTCTTGAATTTTTTGTCAAAATTCCTTTGAATTTTAACAACAACTTCATTCTTGGACTCGATCTGAACTAGGAGAGATACTTTAATCAATCCATATCAACATATACTTTATATATGCTTATATACATTTCTTTGTAATTTAGCCTCAGATACTTTGAATTCATTGCCTTCTGGTTATCCCAGTGAGAGAACACACCCATGGGCTCTGGCGTGGGTTACCACCAATCAGCTCCTTCAGTAAATTTCCCATGTAGTATGCTAATGGCCCAAGTAAATGTAAGTTAGTTTATTTTGTAATGAAAACAAGTAAGATTTTGTATGTCCCTTGAAAGATGGGGGAAAGGTCTCCTTGAATTCAAGAAAATATGGTCTAAGAGAGCATTAATGTAAGAAGAATAAATTTATCTGAAAATGTAATTTATTGCAGATCCAGCTATAGATGGGAGACAGTTCATAGGGGTTTTAAGACTCCAAATAATTGAATTGCTATTAATGCTGAAGACATTTTTCCATTAGATTGAATGGATTTCTATGGCAGAAACTATTCTCACATGCAATGCTAGTCATCATTCACATTTCACACACGTGATTGTAAGGCTCTATTTAGGCTCTCTTAAGTAGAAATTGTTCTACTGGACAGTGAGATCACATACAGCAAGGGGACTGAATGCCAGAGACACCTTGATTTTGGCTGCTTAATATCTAGGTGAGATACTTTTTAAAATTGTGCTGCAGTCCTGTCCTCTAAGGTAGAGAGTGCATCCAGCAGAGTGCCAAGGGAACCAGCTGCTACTGAACCAGGCGGGCAGTGTGTACTCAGTTGTACGGCCAATTCCAGCAGGTGCCAGCTTTAGGAATGTTGGAAAATAGGAACGTGTGCTGAGGGAAAAACCCTGGCTAATTGAACCCCAAACTCTGTCTGTTTCCATCAACCAGTTCTTACCTTTTCTTTCCTTCTCTTGATCAAGTTGATATTAAAATCAGGAAGTCTTTTGTTTTGTTTTGATGTTGGTTTGGGTTTTTTTGGGGGGAGGGGGTAGGGAGGAGGAGGTTGTTTGGGGTTTTTTATTTGGCTTAGTTTGTTTGGGTTTTTGTTTGGTTGGTTTTTTAACATCAATTCTTACCCAGAGACTTCCAGATCTCCTGTTGAAAACCTGTTTCTCTTTTCCAGCCACATTAACTCAAAGACCGCTATTCTCCATTTGCTCTTGTGCAATCATCCATATTAAATTGTTCTTCCTCCCTTCCATTTGTTCACCCAACACATTCATATCCCTCCCCTTTAAACATTTGTCCCAGAAATGCTCTTTAGATCAAATGGACATCAAAAAATGAAGAGAGCACTCAGAATGCAAAATCTGTATGTTGTGAAACGAGGGGGCTCAAATGTCATGACAACAGCTCTCCTCCCAGTCACAAAATCCCTCATCCAGCCTTTTCCCTTCATAACTGATCTGTGGAGCTCCCTGGAGCGGGAATGCAGTAAAGCCTGTGTGACTGAGCCATGAGCATTCTCTCACTCCTGTTTACGTAAAAGGGATCCCTGGACAAGGAGTATTCAATGTGCTGCCAACACCTGAAGAAATCTTAGAAGGGTGCTGCTTGAATTTCAATACTGTGTGACCCCAGTACAATCCTCTCTGTGAACAGTGGCAGCAAAACACGAGGTCATGAGTGTAAGAAAAGATTCCCCTACATACCTAAATAAACTTTGGGGCAGCCTAAAGGGGCTCTTTTTTTTTCATCATCAAAATACATTTCCATGTTGATTTGGATACAAGAAAGCTTCAGTATTACTATAATTTCTCTTCTCAGACAAAATGGCTCTTTCAGGAAACTTTTCTGTATGTTCCTTAAAAGTGCTTCTCAGTCTTGGTATCCCATGGTACTAGAGAAAGATGTAAAATATTAATGTAGATATGTACTTGTCTAGAAGAGAAGGTTTCCAGCAATAGCAACTGTGTTGCAAATGCATTCGTTCACCTACATGAGATTGCATAGGACAAACAAAAATGTCATCATTTTGATTTGTTGTTGCATGACTCACCTTCTAAAGAAAAGTGAGATCAGAAGAGAAAGTCAAACATTTGTCAAGGAAATGAAGAATCCGGGCCACTAAGATGAATTGGTGATTGTTGGTGATTGTTCTCAGACTTCAGTTCTGTTATGTTGACCCACTTGCAGACTTGAATGGAAACTGATTATTCTTCTTTATGAGGGTTTCAGAGTCACATCTGAAAAGTTGTCTTTAGAGCCAAGAAGAGGTTTGAATTGACAATAACCGTGCCATATCCTTTATTCCACTTGTTATCATCTTACCTGTTACTATGCACTGTGAAAAATAGCACTACCTCAGGACAGGCACTTCACTAGGAAAAAAAATTTGGCTGCACCCAAGCCTTTGGTGGCTGAATAAGTATCAAACATTTAATGTGATCAGCAGGCAGCTCTGCCTCCCATGCTCTCCCACAATTATAACATTCAGTTTACTTTTTCTATTTAAAAATAATTGTGTTGTTCAAACAAAAATAAACCCATTCAGAAAATGTCTAAATTTGGCTTTCAGACTCAGATTTTGAATGCCTGGTCACTGACTCTGAGTGATGTATAATGGAAATAGAAAGGTCAGTGCTATTAGCACACTGAAAATGTTTCCATCCACATTTCCTTCCTAAGATGTGGCATGGATGAAATACCAGCAGGCAATGTGTGTCACGTGTATTATCAGTGTGTGTCAGAAAGCTGTCCCCTGGTCAGAAGGAGCAGCCACTCTGAGGCTGTAGGTGTGCACATGTGCACACGCCATTTATTAAAGGCCACTGTGGAGCTCAGAGACTCCCAACAGGCATGTGAGGACAGCACTGAGGTGGCCTGGCTGCCCAAGATAAGCACTTACCTTTTGAGTGTCCAGTGGATTATTGTTGCGGTGTGCTAGTGGCCAGGTTTCGGTTTTTCTCGGCCCGGCTCCTCCCCCCCCCCCCCCCCCGAATCTGGTTTCTCCCTTGGGAAGGCTCTGTATCCCCCAATACACTGCAAGCCCGTGAAATTCAAACCCAGCACTCCTATCTCATAGGATGCTTCTACCCTCCCCCGCCCCCTCCTGTTGGTATATATGTAACTGTAAGACACTGTGCCAGTGCTTCTCTGGCATGACCCCGGTGCCAAATAAACCATCTGGGAAGCCCCTCCACTTCTTCTCTCCTTCCTCGGCGCACCTGGAACATCGGTGGGTTAGGTGAAACCCTGCTGGACCTTCACCAGCCCTCCCACACTCTGAAGCAGCCTGGCCAGCCCCTGAAACCGTGGGCAGATGCCTGGTGCCTCTGCCGGCAGCATCGCAGCAGTGGATGGTCCTGCATCAGGCACTGCCCATCCCACCCGAGTGCCTGAGCCTTCCTGGCCCTGCTGCTGTTGGGATGCCACACACAGGCACAACTAATCTTGTCATCTTGTTCACAGGAGAGCGATGGGGATGGACCATGGCAATTTGCCACGCTTAGACCTGGCAGAGAACTCTGGATTTTGTTCACTTTTAAGCAAAGCTTCTCAACGGCAAACAGAAGGGTTCCTCAGCACACGCTTATTCTTGCTAGGACTCTAAAGAAGAAAATTTTAGGTGTGGATTTAGACAGAATACTGTTGGCAAGAATATCTGACCTTTGTCACTCTTTCTCCAGAAGTCATGGGTCATAGCACAATTATAGCAATAAGGCTGTATGTTAAAGTGAAGCCAAAGAAAGAAAATTCCAGGAGTTTTGAGACATTTAGATTGTCTTTGAGAAGCTTTAAAAAATATTCTCCATGAAAGTATCACAATACTTGCCTGCAGGTCTGGCCTGGTGAGGAAATATGTTAGTCCAAATCACTAACTGCAAGGCAAAACTCCTTCCTACATTTCCCCCCCATGAAATGTTAAACATGAACACAATCATTCACCCTTGCAGAAAAATCTGCAAAATCTTACTTTTTGACCAGACATGCAGGTGGTTTAATTTAATTCTCACTAGTTCCTTCCACAAAGCAAAAAAAAAAAAAATCCCTTAAAGGAAGAAGTGCTTGAGTCAGCTCCACAGAGAACATAAGTTTATCCTATTCACTAAGTGGGATGAATCTTCTATTGAGATGCTAAGTGTTGTTTCACTGCCTTCCATACAGCCTTTCCATAAGATCTAAAGAACTTTTTACGCCATATTTATATTCATTGTGAGATTTTTTGCCCCTGGCTCTCCAGCTGTTTCCTTGCTTACATCCTGAGGCAAGAACTGCTGAACTTGGGGAGCAGGAAGACTGAATTATTGACAGGGACAGACAGTTTTAGAGTGTGTACACCTCAGAATTGGCTATCCCGATGTTCCAGGTAGAGGGACAAATCTCAAGAGCAGAAGTAATAACCAGCACAGACTGAGAGAACATAGAGAAGTTGAAAAGGACCTTTAATGTCTGAAAGGGCAAGAAACAGGCATAATAATGAGACTGAAATCTCAGTAGATAGCCGTGAAGGGTACTGAGTGTAACATGAGTCTGGATGCTAGTTAGTGAAGAAAGAAGGAAATTGGTAAAGAACAGGTGAATTAAAAGGCTACAGTGATAACGTCTTGGAAGTATGGAATAGCAGAGAAGGACACTGAAAAAGTAAATGTATTAGAGACACTTTTAAAAATATAAGCTGATTTCTAATAGCTTTTGATTATTAGATGTTTGTAGCATTTGAGAAATTCAGTTTTATAAGGAGAAGTTTGTTCAGCATGATTATTAAGAAAGATATGACAAGTCCTGCTTTAAAAAAAGTGTTAAAAATTAAAATAATTCCTTTATGTGCAATAAATAATGGCATATGGACAAAAACAACAACAACAGAAAACCCACACTAAAACAAGGTTGTTTTCCTTTCTTATCTGCAGTTAGAATTTCCTCCTGAAACACTCAAGACTATGTGCTATTCAACTAAATTTCCTTGATCTGCAGATAACAGGAGATAAGATCCAACAATTAGGTGATGTTTCTATTCCTTCTCCTCCTTTCTGATCTTACGCCATGGTCAAAATAAGTAAAACACCTCTGGCTAAGCAAGAGCAGATGATCTTGAAAAGAACAGAGATCAGTTTCCCAGTGCTGTGCTTTCTTGGATCTGGAGATCTGCACGTGAAGAGGAAAGAAGGCAGACAACTTTTGATAGCAGTGAAAGGTCAAACTATTGGCTGCATGTGGCAGATCTACTGGAGGCCTTTCTTATCTGCAGCACACTTTCTAATACAAGGCTGTGGTCCTAATGAGGAAGGTACTGTTGAGTCAACTGCAAGTCTCCAAAAGACTTTATTGCTGTTAGAGATAATTTAAAATTTCATTGTACCCTTAGGTTTTAAAAATGAATTTTGTTTCATTATTTTTTACTTCTTTTTTTTTTTTAAGGGCAATTTTCTACTATCCAAAATTTCCCTAAAATTATTTTCAGCAATTCTGTTTATGGAAGATACATATATATTGATGTCTTAAGTGCTGGTAAAAATAAGAGGCAGATACAGCAGTATAGGGAAAAAAAGGGTATTACTTTGGTTTTAATAGGATCTTGGTGTACACTTTCGTGTTTCCTGTCATGTACTACTCATATACAATTTCTATGGACTTTATAAATTAGTATATCTACTTAAAATCCCACAATGAGTAACTTAACAAGTGAGGTAACTATCCCCTTATCCCCTCCCCCNTTGGAGCCTGTAGTTTTGAGATAGTAGAAATGTTTTGTCTTCTCCCCTCAGAGAACCCCCAAACTAAGCTAAATATCAAACTACAGAATTATAAACATGCAGTACTAAAGGTACAGGGTATAAGGGTAAGGGTAAGGGGTACAAGAAAAGGGAAAGGGTATAAAATGTATAAAAAAGGTATAAAAAGAAAAGACAAGAAACCATAAGGCATCAATATTAGAGTAGCATACTTATTGGCACCACAGGTGTCCTGAATACCAACCCTCTGGTAAACAGAAAGTGGCCATTTCAGTAATGACATAAATATACATTCAGGGATCAAATCTAAGCTCCATAATTCAGAGGATACAGGCATTTCTAATAGTCATCTTCTGGAAGAAAGCATTGGGATTAGATGAGAATTAAATAATGCGATTTAAATATTTCTCTTAATTTAAACATTTTCTGTAGCTCCTTCTTCCATGCAGCCTTCCAGCATAAGGTATTTGTGCATAGGTGGAACTGGCCTAGCATAGAGATGGACAGGGAGGAATTTATCTTCTTTACTTGAGCTGGGATGACAGTAGCTGCTGTATGCACTTTGACCCCAAACTGCTACAGATATTAGACACCCAAACTAGGACTTAGTTGGCTTTCAGTCCTCCAAGAGGACTTGGAGTATCTAGGAACACACACAATATCCCATTCCCCTCTCACCGTTAGGCACCCAAACTTCCCCAGTCAAGCACATTGAGTGCCTATTGCTCATGCTTGAAACTGCTTCCTGCTAAGTCACAACCAGCTCTCAGCCGGATGTGTTGTCTGCCAGAGATCTCGGAGGAGCTTGGGCCAGAAGACATGCTGAGAGTGTGCTTCTCATTTTCTGAGAGCTGAACTCATCACAAAACAGTAGACACAAACTGTCATTCTAAAACACAGCCAGGGAAGGAGGCTACTCAGACTTAAGGTTTGTGGTTATTTCATCCCTCCTGCCCTCACCAAAACTCTTGCGATTTTCTCAATTTTTCTTTCATAAGATAATGCTGGAGGGTCAGCTTCAGCCAGGATGTGATATACCTGGGTTCATCCAATGTGAAGCTGAGGGAATTCAGACCTTCCCCTCCCTATCACAAAAAGGTCTGCCCTAATCACCAGTTTTGAAGGTATTCAAAGGCAGAAAGAGTCTCCACTGTTACCATTGACACTATGCTGTTTTGCAAAAAAACCTATCCAAAACCCCATCAAACAATTAAAGAGAAATTAGCCAGGGAGACAGCAAAGCACCCACCATTCCAATGTTCACTGGGGAGTAGCAACACCTTGATTTCTGCTTTATTCTAAGCTCTAAAGAGTGTGGGAGCCACATTATTTAATCTTCGCAGTATTGAATAAAAGCAAGGAAGCACATCCACCATCTCATTTTACAAAGCATATTCTAGCCCATAATGTGTATTTTTTAAGGAATGACTCAGGGTAGGGTCCTAAATCTAGGTGAGGGCCATGGCAGCAAATCTCAGTCATTCTGCAGTCCAGGCTAGGTATTTCAGTCCTGGGAAGGGACAAGGGCACAGCACTCCCTTGATCACTAATCCTTCACTCCTAGTTGTGCAGCATTTTATGCCAGTCTAAGCCAGAACTGCTCTCCCTGTCTCCCTTCCACATATAAGTGACCACAGTGAATCAATTCAGAGAGTTAATCCACCTGACAACTAATCATTTGCTTCTGCTAGAGTTAGTTTTCTGCCACAAAACCTGCTTGATTTGTGTTACCACATGGTAGAAACACATCAACCAGAAAGCAGGAGTTGAAGGACTGATGATTTGAACTTAATTTGACCAAAGCTGTCAAGGAGCCTCATACTTGCTGCTTTTGGGAGTTCATTCTGAGGTGTTGTCAAGGTATTGCTGATTCCCAGGAGCGTTACACAAGGCTATTCTCTCTATGAGAGGGAAAAAAATTGCAAACCCAACAAAAAACCTACAAAAATGCACACACACACCCACACACACTCCACACACATACCCCCAAACCCCACAAAAACCACTCTAAAAACAAATGTCTCATAGCCTCTCTGCACCCAGAGCTGTCTAGTCTGAGTGGGAACAGCTTTGGGAAACCCAGCACTCCACACAGTGCACATTAGAAGCAGAAGAAGCATCACACTGGCTTTCTTATTTCCTCATTTTGGTAAAAGTGTGCATGTAAACTGTGATTTTTTGTTTCTTCTGGTGTTCTACTTATTTGGCTCCAGTTTTATCTTTCAGGGTTATGCTTGTGTTTAATATTTGTAAAATATGATCATATGCAATAGGACAAACTTATAATAAATAACTGAATCAAAAGCTTAAAAACATGGTCAACTTACCAAATGTTGTTCAAATAAACAGAAAAATGTAATTAGGGCCCACATTAAAACCAGCATAGTCTAGGTGCCTACATGGGACAAAGACTAAACCTGCAGTAAATGTTGCTTAGAACAGACAGCCTGCCAAGTTCTCTTCAAAGAACTGGACATCCTAAAAAGTGTTTATTCTTGCATAAAAGTTTGGTGGCTCTGTGGTTATCCTAAACCTGTTACCCCATAGCTTCTTTCTCTTTTCTGTTTCCTAGTTATACTATAATCAAGTCTCCTTAAACTTCATCTGGGTGAAGATACTTGCCAAACATGGATGCAGGGTGCCCTGAAGGCAGACCTCTTCTAAGCATTTCATCTAACACTGCTTTTGGTCAGGGCAAAGATGAACTCTTCTGAGAGTTGTGTCAGACAATTTTAAATTTGTTGCTTTCTGTAAAAAAAATACCATTTGCTTTTAATATTTCAAGTGCCATGGGAACATCAAACAAAACTGTAAGGAAATCACTTCCTGGGGTCAGGACCCATGCTGATGGAAGCAGAATATGGATGGATTTAGGAAATTCCACATAACATTTCTGAATTATCTGTCAGTCCCTGGTTCCAGAGACCCATGGAAGAGAAAGAGTATGTTCCCCTAGTCCATGAAATTATCAGTATGACAGGAGTCACATGTAGGAGATTAAAGCTGTTGTTTAAAAGCGATTGTAGGACTGAAACAAATAATATACATCAGTTTTGGTAATTCCAGACAGGGCTTCCTTAATGCAGACAGGTACACTGTTGTACCTCCCACACAGCAGCTTAGAGAAACGCTAATAGTAAATTTTTACAAGGTAAAGTTTTTCTCTTGTCATTTACTTTTTTTTTGTATCTGTCATTATCATCTTGTCCAGGTACCTCAGAATCTTAAAGATCCTCCGCTCAAGTCCAAGCTCAACCTTTTGACTATCTAGTCAAAAAGAAAAGCTTTCTCCTTATTGCAAGTCACTGATTCCTCCACCTGGTTTTAGAAAGTAAGGTTTAAGTTCATGGTGAGCAGAAAAGGTACTTACACCTACATCTCTCTCATCCTCTGTTAGCTTTGCATCTGCTAACAGCTACATCCCCTTTGATGCAACCTACATGCAAGTGAGAAGTCTGAAGCCACTCAAATCAAACCTGGAAAGATTTTTAAATCATATATATGTTTCATGAAATGGAAAAGTTATGGTTTATGAGAATACCTGAAATACATGATTTCACAACCTCTACTCTCCAATTCCTATTGAAAGAAGTAGCTTACTAAAAGAAAATAAACAAAAATTTAGTCAAGTTTCTTAAATTCTAGGATAGTCCTCAGCTACTGGATGATCTTTTCTCTCCAGTTTGTTGCCTATCTCTGATCAATGTGGTACAGTGCCTGAGTAGGGCACAAGTGGAACTTCCTTTGTTAGCTATTTATTAAAGTTGTGAACGGCCAGCTGTTCTATAAAGTTTGATGCTTATGTTCTTCAGTGGAATCTGAACACTTGCACTTAAAATGTCTCTGGCTTGTCTTCTGAGACACTGACAGATGTGAATCATAGCAGATTTTCCTGCTGCCTTCTGTATAGGATTGGAAAAACTGAGAACGTGTCAGCATCTCCATAACCAGATATTCTATGTAGTTAATATAAGCATTAACTCTGTGCTGTTGCATTTTTTTTTTTCCTGGAAGAAATGTCTTGCTTATACCCTGATTAAGTTTAGGATATGAGAGAGCTGTGAAGATGAACACTGAAAGACAAATCAAATAAAAAATCTGTGTAGTCTGTTAGGGGAATGCAACAGCAGAGAACACTGTTAAAACCAAAGTTCAATAAGTGAGAGGGGTTTTTATGCTAAATTAAACTTTAATTATAAGAATTGCACCAGGAGCTCAAAAGTTATTTCTTCAGTTAAAAAGCATGCAGGCATCTTTGTGTGAGTCTAACAGACTGACCAATTTTTTTAAAGCCTCTCAAGAAAGTGACACAAATTCACAGAAATGGGAATAAATTAATAAATGGGGAAGCAACATTTCTATCCATTGCTACAATAACTTAGATGGAAATGGACACCCCATTAAAAGAGAGTGATAAAAGCATATCACTAGACCACTAAGTTTGCCTTGCACTTTGTTGTAAAAGCTAGGGATCATCAGTCTGAGTGTTCTGAAAGCTTCTCCATTCATCAGAACTCAAAAAAGCAGTTCCCACATTTTGTTATGAGTCAAACCAGCAAAATGTTTTTAATGGGCTTTCAGGCTTGATTTTCAAATTATCATGGTGTCACTTATGGTAAAACTAGAACAAATAATAGCATCTGTCTTGAATATAGCCATCTCAGCCCCATTACACCATAGCAATGCCATTAGAAGCAAACTGGTTTTCCTGTCCCCTCTGCCTATTAAATTATCTTCCAAAGCAATAGCATTCTTACCAGAAAAGTTTGCCAAGCATGTCTAAAGAATGATTAACTATTTATATATTACTCCAATTTCTCTATCTATTGCAGTTTCTGATTTTCTTTTGTTTATGTCTTGAGCATCACATCAGAAAAGTAATTCCTTGCCCCCATTTGATTAAAAATACCCTCTGTATCTGAAGGAGACTAGTGTTTAGCTTGCATCTGGGTTAGTAAAAGATAGTTGGGAGATCATGGATTAGCAACTCCAAATTTAAAGAAATTAATCTTTTCAAAAAACTGTAGTATGTGAGGTATGTTGCTGGACTTGGGGTTGGGGTTTTGGTGTTAAGGTTCATTTTAAACATCATCCTTCAACCTTTCCCAAAGGAAGCACACTGAAGTAACCCATGTAAACTGCAAGTGTGCCCACAGGGTAACTAATGCCAGCTGTTACTGAAGAAAATGTTCCAGTGTGCAATGGCGTAGACCATTTAGCATGGGATGGAAAACTCTGAATCTCTTTCATATAATTATGGGGACCAAATATAACAGGGTGCTGAAGAACAAAGTGTTGTTCTCTTATCCTGCATAAACTCACTTGAACTAATGGACTTTGAGAGCTAAACTACCAGAAAGGCATAGCTACAGCAGGACACCAGACTGAGATTTTTCCTGAAATCTGAGGTCGATCTGTTGTAACTATATGGCTGCTGAACCTCACTGACTCAAATCAGTTTCCTGACGTGGTAAAGCATAAACCAGCTTTCTTTTTGCCAAAGGGTTGTGAGCTGCCACTAGAGATTCACAGTAGTTATCTCTGTGAGTGAAGCATGAGCAGTCACTGGATAACAAGGGAGGACAGAGAACAGAGAAAGGGCCCTGGAAAAGCTGAGACAGCTGGCAGAACTGCTTTTTTAAAGGAAGACAAGGGGAGCACCTGCAAGCCCCTGCATCATGGCATATGTCATCCTCTTGAGCAAGAGTGGGGAGTAAACTGTCCTCTGCACTTGCCCAGGAGTAATCCTGAGTCATTTAGGAGGCTCAGTGTATCCAAGCTATTACATGGCTTTTGGTAGAAGTAATCACTTTGCTTCTGCTTGTTCTACAGCAATTTGGCATCTCATTATCAACCTTCTTGACCGTCAAGCAAATAAGTAAAAAATCTGAGTCCTATACCATTCCCTCATTCTTTGTAGGGGTAAAAAATGCAAGTAAAAAATCCATTCTGTTTTAAGAACTTTGTCCCCCATTTCCCTGATCATAAAAACAAAAGAAAAAAAGGAAAAAAACCACCAAAACTATAATTGTATCCAGTACCAAATATATTCTATCTGGAGACATTTGGGGCTTTCAAGAAAACCTTGTGTTCTGAATATGTCCTTGGTGATTTCCTGTATAACTGCAAAATAACCTAGCTTATGCACTTGCTTTTATGTTTAGATGGACAGTTACAGGAAACCAAAACTCCGCTTCCTTCTAGGGTTATTTGGGAACCTGATGCATATCTCATGTGTTTGGAATCTGATGGAAATTCTATGCAAGTGCTTAAAACTGTTTTCTTACCAAACTGTGTCTTTGCAATGGCTAAGATGGAGTTAAAACCAGAACTACATCTGGGCAGCTTTATTGGGTCACTGGTTGAAATGATTACTCTTTGATCTACACTACAACTGCTCTTTAAATTATGCCTCTTCTCCAACAGATCATGTAAAGCTTTGGCTCACTGTTCACTTTCTCGTTTTAAAATACCAGTTCATATAGCTTTTCCAGTTTATGAGTAAAGGGATGGTAAATGGTGCCTAATAATTCCTAGATGTATTTATGATTCAATACCACTAGAAAACAGCTATGCAAATAATAGATACCTGTCTTATGAAAGAAGTACCAGGATAATTTCAAAATCTTTGAACCAGAACTTTTCAGATACCAGTCACTGTGTGTCACTCAGTTTTGCATCCATTCAGTTGTCCAGACAAGAAACCTTTCACACAGTTCAAGTGTTGAAGTGCAATCAGGACTGAATATCTTGTCATAACATGCAGTAAATGTGACTGTAGTCACTCAATTGCTTTATGCATGAGGAGGAGTAATTTTTGTTTTCACATATAAGATTTCTTTTTGCACAGATTTACCATAAACATCAGATATTATAATTATTATTGACACTACTTGTGTGAAGCTCTAGCTTTTCCTCTCCATTATGCCCAAAGTGTCCCATTCCTTCAGTTTAATCATCTGTATGTCTATTAGTGTACTCAAAAGGAATCAAGCTCATTAGCAGAGATGTCTGTAACAGAAGAGATTATATTGTCAAAAAGTTCTAGGTGTTGTCTTTTTTTTTTCCTTATTGTGAGATACTCAGAATAACCATTTTACTTCTAGCTGCCATGTGTTTGCCTTTGTACATACTGTTGCCATTCCAGTATAATTGTTTTATTAAGTGGAAAAGCATTGGTAACCTAAAAAGCTTTCATTAGTATTAATTCTGAGTTAAATACTAAGCTTGCTATGGGGGAACACCTTTCTCCTGTAAAATAACCAGGTATATCCAACTGAATCAGTAGCAATCAGTTGATTAGAGACAAAATTAAGGTATTTGTTTACATCATAAGAAGCAAGCAAATATGGTTTGAGTACAAGAGGAATTCTCAATGTATTCTCTAAGTATTAGTTTGGCTTTTTTCTTACACAAGTATTTATGAATTCTATAGATTGAGCTCTGCTTTCTCCTCTGAATTGTTTTCCCATTTTTAGCCATACTACAGCCATTTTCATTATTCATGTGGAAGCACTCAGGGTGTTTTCAGCACGACTGCTTGAAAACAAGATAAATTGGATTCCAGAGGAGGGTAAAACTTATAAATCTAGAAAATTAGTGGTTTACAGGCAAGTAGGAAATTGATATTATCATAAATGTTTTGTATTCTATTTTTCACTTGCTGGCATCTCTAGGAATGAATTGACACAAAATCCTGAACAATTCCAGTTGGGAACCAGAAAGATTTGGCCTGTCCCATGAGCATATTAATATTTTTTAAATTGTTCCTGCCCTGAATAGTGAAAAAAGTCTCTTAAACATAACCATACATGAGTAAATGTGACTATTTCGTTGGACTAATTAAAACAAGGTTTTGTGATTCCTTTATTTCAATTCCCAATATAAATTGATTAATTTCAAACTAAAGATTTATTTAAAGGAAAAACTGGTCTTATTGATCCAAACCGAAACAGAACAAAACAGAACTAACTAAACCACTCCAGTGAGATATTTTGGCAACTTCCAAACTTTCTACAAAAGATTTTTTTTTATGACAACTTCTGTAAAAGACAATTGTTTCAGCAGTCAGTTTTGATTTTGACAATTGTAGTTTTTCCCAATAAATACTTAATTGAAAAATTCCTGACCATACCTCTACTAGATTGATGTTGGAGTTGGACACTGTGCAAAAGAAATATGATATTTGTGTAACCCAAGGAAGAAAAGAAAGTTGGGGATATAAAGCTGAGGGCAAAATATTAAGGTGATATTATCTCAGGCAACTTCTCTCCCAGAAAAATCTCATCGTGAGCAGAAACTATTACTGATTTTTTTTTTGCTGTGACTGCAAGGGGAACTAGCATGACCAAACTGGGATTGCTTAATGCCCTGGCTATTGCCCTGCCCTGGAAGGCATCTGCACACCTCTGCAGGACTCAGCAGTAATACAGCAGCATGCACAGTGCCAGTAGTTAAAAGTTGGAATTTCACAGGGGACTGGTGTCATCAGTATCTCTTTTTGACGAAAATAGGATTAAAATCTAGATTTTCCTTTACTCCCTAGAACAGCCTTTGTGACAGTGATGCCCAACAAAAACTTTATGTTCTTCTAATTGCAGGGCTACAGAGAACTGTACATGAACAGAGTTGCAGAGTTTCCTATTCCTCTTGAAATATCTTAATAGAATAATTACCTTGCCCCTTCAAATTAGCCCTGCTTATAAAGCATCTCCCCTTTTTTAGGCTGAATTTTCAAGGAAAAAAATGGGATTGTTTGCTGCTGTTGCACCTCCCACCAGGTTTATTACTGCTGCCTTGAGCAGAGGCGGTGGTAAGGTGCACTGCCACAGACAGCAGTGGCACTTGCAGCAGGACTTGTACCTGTAGAGGTGGAAAAAGTGCAATCATGAGAACAGTATCAAAAGAGTTGGGTACACGTAGGATGAGGTGGAATTCCTGCATTTCTAGGGAGAGGAAATGAGATGCTGGAGAGATTTCAAACCTTTTTATTCCTCCAAATCAAATCCTCTTGGGTTTTTTTCTTCTTTTTTCTTCTAGAGTGTAGCAGGAGAATAGTTATTACAGTCTCCCTTTGCAATTCCATCTTTCTAGCCACAGTCATTTTGGGGGCAGATATAATTACTCTTTTTCTTGTGCACTTGAGAATGCCTTGGGATGCTCTCCAAGTCTCATCTTCAGCAGACACCTTTGTTCCCCAGGGGGGAATTTATTCACTGCCACAAATCACTCACTTTGAACATCCTAATCGATATCTTTCAAGAGAGTTTGAATAAATTATGTTGGAAATCTCTGGTGAATAATTCTTCATCTAGAAGAAAACAAGTGCCCCTTGAGAAGGTGTTCATCATGTGTAATTCCGGAGCAGAACTGACAAAATGGCAGAGATACCTGGATACCTGATTCACAACAGCAGCCACTCTTCAGTGTGAATTTTAGGGAACAATAAAACAAAAAGATAGCAGATACTCAGGGTTGTAGTGTAATGGCAGAGGTTGTTATTTCAACCAAAACAGCAAAAGTAGTCTTATTTGCATAGGCCTTGCTGACATGAAAGCCCTGGGTGCACCAAGAGTATAACACATCACCTTCTCAGCCTCAACAGGTAAAGAAACAAAGTCTGCACTCTTGAACTGCTGAATGAGAAGTAGGTGGAGACAGAGAAGGAATCACTAGAAGTGCCAAAGTGGCTGTCATTCCTGATTAGTGCAAGAACACCCAGGCTCACCGCACCTCTGCAAAGGAAAATCACCTACAATGGACTCAACAGAGTAGTTGCATACCACTAAGCAAGAAGATCAGAATTTGGCCTTTTGTCACTAAAGTGTCAATTCATTAATACAAATAATAGTTTCCGTACAGGCAATTAAAATAATGAGTGATGAGAACTGGAAAGGACCCACTCCAGTAAAATTATTCTTCTGGATTAATTTGAGTTTGAAAAGAACACAAAGCTGATAGAAGTGGCAGTGGACTTTTTGAGCATCTCTTCTGGCTCAATAACATAAATTAAATTGGACAAAAAATAGAATTTTAATCTAATGGTAATCTGCCTTAAATATTTGTGTTCATTTCAGATGATTGAAATAATTTTGCAAAACTTCTGACCTTTGATTATAACAACTCCAGTCAAAGTATTTCAAGCATTACTTGCAGAATTGCACCTTCCCATTGCACCAACATCTTTTCTACCTGCTGTTTCCTATGAGGCACTTCCAGTAATGGGACTTCAGTGATGCATTTTGGGGGTTAGGCAGCGAGGGAAAAACAGTGCATCAGAAGAGATAAATCTAGCAAATGCTCCCAGCATTCGGGAAATTGATGAATCATGGCATCAGTGGCAGAAGCAGTCTAATGTTGAGCTGAATAAATCTGAGAGGAGGCAAGAAAAGGGGAGAATTCCCCCAACCAGAAACTTAGAACATAACCAGCAAAATCTTTCCACCATTACCACACTGCTGGAAACCTTTAGTGTTGCAAAAATTCTGTTTTCCAGCAATCACAGGGAAACTTTGATTCATCTCTTAGCAGAACAACTTTAAACATTCAGTAATTTGCAGCAAACATAACTGTTGGCTTCTGCAGAATCTTTTTTATATTTTGAACTATATAACTGAAATATCTCTCAAAAAGTTTGCCTAATATCTGCTGTGAGCAGCAACACTTAATTTGAGTCTATTTTTCTGGGAAAAATGTGTGGTCACAGTTGTGAATATTATTGAGTAATTCACAAGTGTTTCAGGATAGAGCAGGTTATTTGGGAATTTTGTTTAGGAATAAATAAATCACAAGTAAGATACCTGGTGAGTTCACAAGAACCTGAGCAAGAGTGTCTAGCAACATCATCTGAATAATTTTTCATAAGCCATTTTTTGGTTCAGCAGAATTAGCTTTCCTGTCAGGGCACATGCTACCAAAGGAGTACACAACTGCCAGGGTCTCATCATTTTCATTAATGAGATTCAGATTACCTGTAATGATTAATCAACTTTAACTGCCTGGCAACATGCCTTTAACCACTTCCTGCTTATGATTGAAAACACTGTCTTGACATGGGAGGGAAAGGTGGCAGATGTCTTTAAATAAAAATAGGAAAAAAAAGTCTCCCTCATGTTGTCATGTTTCTGCCTCCTGCAGTAAGAATTGCGTGTGGAGTTGTCTCAGCCCATTCTGGGGGACCTTATTCCTGCAGTTCCCTCTATGGAGCAGCATCCTTCTGTGGGCTGAGAGCAGGGATGGAGCCGTGCATTGGGTTTAGAAGACGGAGGACACACAGGGACCTCACTGATGATGTTGACCTCAGCCAGGCACCAGTCCAGAGATGACAAAGCAGTAATGGAAACGGTCACACCAGCTTTAGGGGAAGAAAGGAACAGGTCATCCTCCACTGAGA
>VYZT01000746.1:2870-36917 GCA_013400735.1 Pomatostomus ruficeps | reverse complement strand
ATGCAATAGCATCAAATTATGACAGATAGGAATATCTTGTCTTTCCCCACTTATAAAGGGGAAACTTTAACCAAATTATTTTTTGAACAACCATTCTGACTTAAGTCAACTTCCCACAGGCTATAAGCCCTTTGTTATAAAAATTCTTGGCATACCTAATGTCTGTTCAGAAGTCCCTTAGAGTTTATATATTTGACACAATATAAATAGCACACAAGTTATAATGATTATAAAAACCAGTAGTGGTAGCAAGTTACCACCACCACCAAAAGCCATAAATTCTAATATCAATACCAAAAAAAGTTACCTTCAATCACTTGAGGTATTAAAAAAATCTTCATCATGAGGAAAGGAAAATGAAATTAAAAAAGAGGAATGCAAATATTGCACAGTCTGGAAAAGCAAATAATTACATTTTGATTCCCTTATCTGAAAAATCTGGAAGAAGAAAGCTCTCTGGAAAGTAATCCATGTGTGAAAGCCTTCAAGAAATTTGACATGATCTTACAGTATTTTAGCTACCAAAACCAGCAGAACAAATTTCAATTGCCCACACAAATATTTCATTTCTGAAAGTGGAGGAGTATCTTTCTACAACTGCCATGCAGCTTTACTTGGAATATCGCCTGCGTTTCTGGGTATGGAATTGTAAGAAAAATGATAAGAATTTCCATGAACTTCAGGGGAAAAAAAAACGGGGGAAAAAAACCTTATCAAAACTCAAAAAGAAAATAAAATTAACTGAAATGGAGAAAAAAAAAACTCAATGGATTTTCAGCTGAAAAAGAGCTAAGAACCACTTTCTGTCCTGTCAAGAAACCATTTATACAAAAAAAAAAAGGAAGATGAGGTGTCTTATGACAATGTTGAATGTTTGTCTTCTACCATAGAAGGAAGGATCTGTCTGCTCTGGAGATGTGCAGGTTTCTGAGAATCCCATAAATCTCATAAAATATGCAAACACACATGCTTATTTGTAAATCACTGCTCTCCATGCATCAGCTTTATATCATTTTTTTTTTTTGACACAAAGTTGAGCTTCAATTATTTTTGAATGGCCTGTTGGCTTTGCTCCAGTGAACAGTCACCTATTTTTCCAGCCTGCAGGAATAACATATTATTTTAAAAAGATCCAGATGCTATATGTTTGGGGAATAAATCCAAAACCTGTTTTGTTTTGTTCTATTCATGTCTTTTACATTACCAATATTTTGCATGAAAGTTACAGAATAGATTGCCAGAGAGCATCACACTCTTGACAAATGGAACATGCAAATGCAGGAATTCACGGTTAGAATAGTTCAATGTCAATATTTAAAGTGCTAGAATATGAAAATAAAATGAAGTCTAATGAAATAAATAGTAGTCTAGTTGCAATGATTATAATTTCAAATATATTACAGCCACAATATTATTTATACAAAACTTTCAAGTATATTTCCTCCTTGCTATGGCATTATTCTCACCCTTTGTTCCTATGAGTTCCTAAGGCCAATGGCTGAAATTCTGGGAGGGGAAATTGTTACAGCAAGTCATCAGCATGCCAGGAGCAGTTTGGTGGTGGTGGTGTCATCCTCCTGATAATAATACATGCTTAGAGCAACTTTATGTGTTTGTTAACCTCCTCTACACCTTGCTCTATCTTAGTTGTTCTGAAAGTCCAGGCTGCATCCATTCTTTTTATGTAATTATGGGTTTTGCATACTTTGGATATTTGCCCTGTGACTCCTGCTTCCTTTATTATGACTAAAACAGGTTTCATTAAGGTGACATTCCTGTGATGAATAGTTGGGCATAGGTCAGTCGCTTATCACTCTGGAGTGTTCAAAATCACCATCCCTCTATATTTTCAGGAAGTTCTCTATCATTCCTTGACTTTACCCATCTATGTTGCATTTTATTCCATGACAATGGAGCCCTTATTCCACACAAATATTTATTATTATTATGTGTTAATCACAAAATGTACAGACCAAAAACAACTGTTCAAAGTCGAGCAAAAGCTAAATCAATGCAGGTAACTGCATTAATTAAATGCAGTTACCTGCACTAAATCAACTAAATCAACTAAATTTAATTACCTGACCATTAAATCAACTAAAACCTCCACAAGCTAAAACCTAATCTCCAGGCAAGCTAAGACAAGTCCAAGTCCTGAGATCTGAAAGAAGCCTGGGGCTTCTTACAAGGAGTAACAATTCCAAATTTACAGGGCTAAAAGGCTACACTGAATAGTAAAGAGGGGTCTGCTCATGAGCATTGAGCACAAGAGTTCACAGTAGATGTTGAGCAACAGTGCAACCACTACTTACACCTCTTGGAGTACTCAGTAAGTCACGGTATGAAAAAGCCACTTGGGAGAGGAGGAAATTGCAGGATAGAAACTGGAGTCTCTCCAGCTCCTTCTGGAGTGTGATTTCTTGAAGACAATTCTGGTTTGGAACAAGCAGCACAAAACCTGAATAAACTCACAAGCTTTTACACCACGCCTCCACCAAAAATTCTTGGCATATTCTTCTTCTGTTTATTTATTTAGGCCATTAGCCGAGGTTGTGGATTTAGCTTGTACAAGGTAAAAAAAAAAGTGATTTGTTACTGCCCAGTAATTACTCCAGAGATTTTGTTTTCTCCTAACACAAGGTTGTGATCGTTATTAGCCTTCTATGTCATGTACAAAATGGTTGAATCCTACCTCATTGCCCCTTATGCCCTTCCTGTACAGAGGACAGCCTCACAAACATGTCGTGTACTCTGCAGGACAGGGCAGAAGTGTCATTAAAACTTTATGGAAACAGACACTGTGATTTCATGTGCAAGACTCTAAGTGCTTTCCTGATGCCATATATATTCCATTATAAACTATTAGCAACGTAGCTAATTACTGCATGACACATACTTAAGTGTATAAAACAGAATCTATGCATAACTTTAAAACATAAATGGAAATAAAGTTAATTTTATAACCAGTGTTTAGCTTCTTTGATTAAAGCCAAACTGTTCCTCAATTTCTGTGGCCACACAGTTCTGTTTGGCCCAAGGAGAATGCACTAGTGTGCAGAACAGCCTTGCCAGGAGTCTGATAAAATAAGTACTTGCTTGTTCAGTTCCCAGGCTGCTGATTCATGTCTTTGGAAACTCCTCCTAACAGCAAACATCTTACTAAACATATTTAGATGTATCTTGTGGATATAGAAGAGTCCAGTGTATCCAACAACAACAGAAAAATAAAACCATATACTGAGAATTGATCACATAACTTGAACATGAATATTTAGCTGTTATTCAGGCTTTGCATCTCTAGACCTCATGGTGCTTTCTGACCATGAAAACAGAATCATAAAATGATAAAATGTTCAACAGCATCAATGAACTTCAATATTTGATAAAGTTTTTGGGGAACAACCAGTTTTTACCTTTTGCTTTAAGAACCCAGTAAGACAAAATGTATCACAAAAATGTCTGTGATTGTTTCTCTGATAAAGAAAAATGAAACAAAAATTATGTTGTATTTCATCCAGAAGAATACCTGAAAGTGCTGGCCACACTACCTTTGGTTGATAACATTTGTGCAGATTTCTTCTTCCTATATTTTTAAGTTCAACAAGCATAAAAAGCTTTAGGAAGAAAATTGGAAAAGAAAGCATAACTGTCAAAATCATAAAGTATTGCTTTAAGCATGTCCGTAGTGAAAGCCTTTTTATGAAAGAGTGAGTAATTTTCTACATCAAAATAAGTTTTACAAATGTCGCTGTGTATAAAATTATAATATTTTATGATTTATTCCCAAACATTTTGAAGCAAAAAGAAGGACC
Source organism: Pomatostomus ruficeps (assembly GCA_013400735.1). Classification (NCBI taxonomy): domain Eukaryota; kingdom Metazoa; phylum Chordata; class Aves; order Passeriformes; family Timaliidae; genus Pomatostomus; species Pomatostomus ruficeps. The sequence continues at coordinate 33,105 of VYZT01000746.1, read as the reverse complement.
GTCACATTTCCCACAGGTGAGGAAGAGCTGAAATATTTTTCTTTGAACCATAAAAGTAGCTCCTTAACAGACATACAGCTTACTTGCTTATACAAAAACCTGAATATAACTCTAAGAATAAACTGAAGCTACTGAAAAGAATAAAATATTTTCTACATAAAAGGTTATTTATAGATCTCACCTGGGATTAGCCAATAATTTCTTTCATATGTGAATCAAATGCAAAAAGAATGGAAAGTAATTAAAATATATTACATCAAAAGACAGATGTTTAGAAGCACATCTGCAGCCTACCTATGTGAAAGACACAGAGAGAACTGACACAAAAAATGCCTGTAAATGTGAACTGAGCAAGTAGCCACATGTTATTAGTTCAAAACATAACTTACATTTGACATCTGGATTTTGTGAACTGCCTTAAAAATTAAAAGAAGATAAAAATATGAAGTGGAGGAGTATAGTCTGGAGCTACAATTCTGTATCTCATTTTGCTTAACACATCTTAGGTGTTACAAGAGAATGCTCATCATTTCAATCCTGACAATGTCATTGAAGTTAATTACATAAATATAACTTCCTACGGTAGGACATCCTGTTGAAAAATCACCATGTTTTTAAACTTATTCAGTGCTTTTGTATGAAGAATTCTGGACATACAGAAAGAATTCTTTCTGAGAAGAGAGTAAACAATAAAGTCTACTGGATTTCAGGGTCCTTACAGTGACAGAAAGGATCAAATCCCAGTCAGAGGAAACATTTAAATATATGTACAATGGTGGTGGTATATGGCACCACCATGGCTAGTTTGCCCTCTGACAGTTCTCACATTTCTGGACACAATGAGAGCACAGCATATGACTGGACTGCTCTAGTCAAGAACACGGGAATCCTGTCTGCAAGTGGAAGCGACTTACACTTGTAAGGGCAGTTACACAGTGAGACGTGATTCTGTTTTGTCAGAAGATTAAGTAACGCAATATCACACAACGCCAAACTATGTAAGCCCTCCAGCACAATGCCAACACAGAGATATAAATGCTTTTTGGGATCAAATATCCATTCTGTGTTAAGATTGGCATTTGGAAACAGACCAAACAATAGGACAGCTCCAGAGTACAAGAATTGGAAGAAAAAAATTAATCTATAAATACTGGATATGCAGTGGGTAGTTTGGTACATTTCGTCATGAAATACACAAAGTTAAAAAAACAAGAGAGCTTTATTTTTTATAATGATCCATAGTTTTCATACCCTGTCTCTTTATTCTCTGTTTATTTTTTCATGGATATATTCTCTACTACAGGAATGAGAAACTGAGAGGAAAAAAAGCTACATATTGTTACTGTTGTTACTGTTTCATAGCAGTAAAATTAAATAATAATATGCCCTTTCTGGCCACATTCTACCTAACTTTTGGCTTTTCCACAGTGGTAAAATTTAAAGGATTTTGGAGTCTTTTGTACAGTAGTTTAGGGATTCTGTTATTGTGAAAAAGACAGAAAATGTGTTTTGTGTCAAATATGCTATACACATTTGATATTTTTAGATTAATCTGGACGTAAAATAATTGTATGAGAATCTATTTTAGTGTAGTAATTACTTTGTTGTTCCTTGATTTTATGTAAGGCAAAACATCTAATCTGAGAGAAAAACACATTAACTTGGTAAGATTTTTGTCATCAGAGCATTTAAAATTTCTTTTCACACTACAAATAAATGGTCAGATTCAGCAACCTTCTTACAGGAAGTTCAGTATCTTGTTCTGTGGCTGTATCAGCAGTAGCACCAGTGATAAAAATACTACACCACATTAAATCTACATTGCTCCTATGAGAAATCTGTTCTTGCTTTCTAGGCCATTTCCTATGTCTAAACCAAAAAGTTAACTTTGTGGAGGTCTCTGGATCTCCTGGCTTCACCAAAGTTCTGAGAGGTCTTATTTACCCCCACCACCTTTGAAAATGGGGAAAACAAAGATTTTAAGAGGATTCAGCCTATCCAAAAGGTAGGCAGAAGAACCCAAAAAGCATTTTTGGTGGAGGTTCCCTTGAGCCGGTACCAAATAATCTCCAGACAAATATGCACTAATGAAGACAGAAACCTACGGTGATATTAGCACCATCTTTCAAAATATGTAAGGTAAAATTAAATATATCCATATATAATGATAGTGAAAGAGAGAGAAAAATTTGAAGTATAGAAACATTCATATACAATAGGTAGAATATACACCCCTTTACTGTGCAGAACTCACGCAAAAATGACCTGATCCGTGACAAAGTATCCATGCCCCGTGAGGAAAGAGAGGTTTCACCATTTAGGAGATCTAAAAGTTTAATTTGTTTTTTGTGAAACAAAGATCCATTCTCACAAGTCAAAAACATACTTTTGAGCCAGAAGAAGAACATGCCTGCAATATTTATGCTACTACTGACTGTTCTCATCTAGACATAGAAATAATAGTTTAATTATGACTGTACCAATTGTGAGCCAACTACTAGGTTGATCCTGTTTGGACTCCAAGCACACACTAAACTTGCTCTATCACTCCCCTCCTCAGCTGGACAGGGGAGAGAATATATAATGAAAATCTTGTGGGTCAAGATAAGGGCAGGGAGAGATCAATCACTGATTACCACCATGGGCAAAACAGACTCAACTTAGGGAAAGTTAATTTAATTTATTGCCAATCAAATCCAAATAGAGTAATGAAAAAAATGAAAAAAAAAAAATGCCAAAAAATACCTTTTTCACACCCCTCCCTTCTTCCTGGGCTTGACTTCACTCCTGATTTTCTCAATTTTCTCCCCTGCACCGGTGAAGGGCCATGGAGAATGAGGGCTGCATCACACTCTTTCCGCTGCTCCTTCCTCCTCAGGGGAAAGCCTCCTTACATTCTTCCCTCCTGTGGGAGACAAACCTTCATGAACCAGTGTGGGTCACTCCCATGGGGTGCCTGTTCCCCCAGGAAGAGACTGCTCCAGCATGGGTCCCCCACAGCATCACAAGCCCTGTCAGCAAACTTGCTCCAGTGTGGGCTCCTCTCTTCACAGGGACACAAGTGCTGCCAGGAGCCTGCTCCAGTGGGGACTTCCCTTCGGACATCCACCTGCTCTGGTGGTCCTCTCCATGGGCTGCAGGTGGATCTCTGCTCCCTCCTGGACCTCCATGGGCTGCATGGGCACAGCAGCCTCAGCATGGTCTGCACCAGGGGCTGCAGGGGAATCTCTGCTCCTGCACCTGGAGAACCTCCTGCCCCTCCTTCTTCACTGTCCTTGGTGTCTCTAGAGATGTTTCTTTCACACATTCACGCTCCACTGTTCATCTGAAATTGCTTGTTCCCCCTGTCCCCCCAACCCTTCTCAAATCTATCCTCTGCCACTGTTGTTGATGGGCTCACCCTTGGCCAGAATCAGGTTCACCTTGGAGCCAGCTGTCATTGGTTCCATGGGATACAGGGGAAGCGTCAAGCAGGTCCTGGCTGAAGCCACCCCTGTAGCTAGGGAACACTTGCAACATAAATGACCATGATGGCATTCATTGCATAATGATATTATTATACAAGCAAATAATTGATATTGATTTACATTTTTGTTATTTTTCTATAGCATGAAAGGACGCTTCAGTTGAGGAGAGGTACTGAAATCCTACAGAAAGCCTTGACAGAAACAGGACTGGCACTGTTCCATTTATCAGGGCCATGCCTATAAACTTCAGAAGGAAATGGCTATTGGTATTGTTTCATGCAAATCTACCAATATTTATCTTTATATAGAAAATGAAGGACACAAATAAAAGGCTGTTATTTACTATTATTAGCATAATATTACTAAGAACAACATTTAGTCGGACTGATCATAGTCTTTTTATTAGCACACATTTCAGAGATATCCCAAATTATCTTTTAGTTGGTTTCCTTATTAATTCAGCTAGAGAAGACACATCATTACAAGATTAAAATGGCATATTATTGCTGTGTGAATATGAAGCTTACTGGAAACAATAGTTGTTGTGACAACAATCACTGAAAAAGAAAATTAAATACGTCTAAAAGTACTACTGATAAGGCCATAGTCAGAACTCTCTTTTTAATCTACATTATAACAAGTAAGTGGTTTTTTTTTCTTTCATGTTTCTAAATCATATATATAATAGACTAAATTGCACCAATATTAGTGCATTACTGCAGTTCTTCACTTACTTGAAAGTAGAAAATATTTACAAATTTTCCAAATATGGTATATCATGACTCTTGGAAATACACATCTACATGATTCATGAAAAAGAAAGTTGTTTCCAGCAGGTAAGAACAATGCAGACAAAGAAATATTTTGCAATGCAAATAAAAGAAGATGAAAAAACCAAACACTTCCATCAGTCTGACTGTAAAATCATAAGACTGCAGAGTATGATATGCATTAAGCATAATTATATACAAATGCATACTTTGAAAATGAACATCAAAAGTGTGTTTATATGGCAGTGAAATTAAGCACATGTCCCAGTTAATATTAATAACATCCTTGTTATATGAGTGTTTTCATTTTAAGAGCATTTTATTTGTAGTCTTTGCCACTGAGTTGGATTCTCTGTTACAGTTCTTACACCAAAACTACATCAGTAGACCACCACTGCTGTGGGCAAAGAGGTTTCCTGGCTTGTCTGCCACTGCCACTTCCAAGTGGAGTATTACAGAATCCTATATGTGATCCTATATAAAGTCCTCTTATATGCTACTCTTCTGGCTGACAGGCCCCTGTACAATTGGAGGAAAACATACATCAGAAAACAAAATAAAATAAATCAGTGGGATAGTTAACAGAAGTTAGAAATAGAGGAAAATTTTGCAGAAATATTGCTTGGCAATATAGAAAGCTTAGAGTTAAGTGCTAACAAACCTTTTTTTTTTTTAAAGGGCCAATGGTTCCTGGACAACCAATGATTCCTGGGCCAAGCCATACAAGAAACCTCCAAGGAGAAATAATTCTTCTGGTCCTGAATCAGTCTATATGAAATTGTCATAATACTCTTGTCAAAGAGCCACTCTAGAACATACTTTATCTCAACAGTTTTGCGTGGATAATGAGATGAAAAAACCTCTACTGTCTTGCAATATTTACGAAAGGGAACAACATGAAAGTAAGATAGATACTTAAAAAGAATCTAAAAGGAGCCCCTGAAAAAGCAAAATCTTCACTGGAAGTTTGGGAATAATTTGGAACCTCTTGTTGGAGGCACAACAAAAATGCATACATTTTCAAAGAAGATTAGAGAAGGAACAAAACAAAGCATGGGCAAACATCAGAGTAAGGAAGTCTATTAAAAGTAAAAAGCAAACCTTCAAAAATGTGATGTTCAATCTGAATAAAAAAACCAGAAAAGAACATGAACTTTGGTAACTTAAATGTAAAAACATACTAATGCCAGACAAAACCGAAAACCTAAAATCTTATCGGATAAAATGAGTGTTTGGATGAGATGACAACATAGATTACAATGTAGCAAAATAACTAAATTAATATTTTGAATCTCCCTGCATCAGGTTGGTGTTTGAAGATTTTATTTATTTCTTTTTTAACTCAGAACTGTTTTTCACAGAGAACACAAAAGAGAATACAAATAACACATTTAAATGTCAGGAGCACAGCTCATAGGACAACTTGACAAAATGAATGATTTTACATCATCAAAGCCAAACACATGCTTTCAAAAGCTTTGCTGAAATTCAAGGAATAAATGAATTATGGACTGAAGTATGTACCTTCACACTTAAAATTGCTTTTATACCAGAGGACTATAGAAGGAGATTTACTCTGGAAACTCATTGATCAGTAACCTATACTATGAATGAAACAGATAGAAAATAAGACAAAATCTCGGGCTTCTGCAGGGACTCTTAAGGAAACTAAGTAACCATGGCATAAGAGAAAAGACTCTACCCTGCATAAATAAATAGCTATAAATTAGGAGGCAGTGGAAAAAATGTTTTTGTTTTTCATAAAGAATAGAATTGACCAGTGAAGTTCGGAATAAACTGTCATGTAAAGAAGGCGAGTAATTATGTGAAAAAGTGTACTGATCATGATGATTTTTCTGGTATCTTAAAAAGAAGAGTTGACTGCAGAGAGTTGCAAAAGAATGACATAGCCTTGAGATATGGGATGATAAATTGGAAGATAGGATTTAATGCAAATAAATGAGATGTGCATATGGAAAAACAAATGTAATTTTATGATGGGTTCTATAATGATGGGTTCTAAGATGACTGCTAACAGTCAGGAATGGGATCAAAGATAGCTTCACACAATTATCACTTCAGTGTTCATTAAAAGGAAAAAACCCCAAATATTAAGACTTAATAGGTAAAGAATAGAAGACAAGACAGAAAATAGAATTATTTGACTATATAGATCTTCAGCACACATGCATTTGAATGTTGTGTACATCTGACTCTCTTACTCTGAAGGAGATAGAATGGGAAGTCAGGAATATCTACAAAAACAGCTTCCAAGTGAGAAAATGCTAAATAAACTAGGATGGTTTGAGGCAGACAGAAAGAAGGGAGGGATGATGGCATCTGTAACTTCAGAAATGGTGCAGTGTAGGGACCACATCCCCTTCAGTCCTAGAATTATCTGCAATCAAATAAAACCACAAGGTGACAGGTTCAAATTTCCACACAATATGGAATATTAGTGGTAGTGATACCCAGTGTGAAAGGCAGCAGGACACAACTACTTACATGGATTCTAAAAAAACATTGGAAGAAAATATGAAAGATGTCAGTGGAGTCTGTAAGGAATGGAGATAACACATCTACCTCTAAAAGTTTTCTAAATGTTTAACTGCTGGGTTCAGGGGAATTTCACAATATACTTGTCATCTTCCTCCAGTTTTTCCCAGGCATCTGCTTTTGCCTACTGTCAGAGACAGGATACGGGACCAGACAGGCTTTTGGTCTGACCTTGCACAGCTGTTCAGATGCTGTTAGTAATAAAACTCACTGTTCTTCATTATGAAAAATAAAAATATTTGATTTTTTTTCTGTTAAACTTTCCACATAATAGTCATGAGTGAGTGCTATATTTCTTCGTGAGTGAGTTTGAAAGCCTTTCTCTTGATCATCCTATACCAAATGCAAAAGAGTTCTGTAGTTTCTGTCTCAACTACACAGTGCTGATATACATTAATAGTACTATAAGGCCTTAAAAGTATGTTCATTGCTGTGGAAGTCTTTAAAACTTAGGAAGGATTTCCAATGCAGTTCTAAAGGATTTATCTTTTAATGTATTTGCAAATCTGTTTTGATGAACACTTGGTATATCCAAAAAAAAAAAAAAAGAAAAAAAAGTAAAAAGAAACCTTGGCAGAACCTTTATGTTTAGCTTTACAAAACAGTAAAATTGTTTTTCTGAACCTTAATAATGCACTCTATGTGTGCTTCTGGTCTAGAAAAATTGTAATGCCCAGTGGTTTCACTTAGATCTGCCCATGCAGGTTGCAGTTGTGTGACATTATCTATATACAGGTCAAAACTCATCTTTATTTTTATAGAAAGATTCAGAAAAGATAAAATTTCTGCAAACAAAGATAATAGATGCTTCTGAAATAATTCCTCATTTTAGTAATTCATTTTTCTTTTCATCTTTCGTTGAAGATGACATTTCCGTAATGGAATATGGTAGCTCCCTTATTTTTAAGGAAAGACGATGCATAAGAAGATAAAACCTCAACTCAGTGGTCTTACTCTTATTAGGAAAATGTTTCAAAGCAACAGATTTATCACTCATAAGTGAGTTTCAACCCCTCATATACAGATCAACATTTTCAAATTTTGAATGAATTTTCTACCATTTCCCAACTGTGTTAAAGGATCTGCTTTTAAGTGACATAATTGGGGAGGATTGTATACGGAAAGAAGAGGACTGTAATAAGGACAGAATATATGATATTGGAGGGTTTCTAATTGCATCATTATTGATTGGTAAAAGGATATGCAAACCCCAAAGAAGATTGTATGAAGTCATAGTGCACGACTGGATATTACTGAGTTTACTGAACTGTCTGTGTAGGAAGAAGCCATTTTGTCGTAATGTCAGGGAATGAAATTCACAGAAAATTCCACAGAAAATTCGTAAAATATTTTTAAAATTTTACTTAGCTTGTAGGTTTGGTGGATAATATTCTCCTGGAGAAGATTATAGCTGCCTGTCACAGGCTCAAGTTTCCTGGAAAGCATCTTAACTTCCAGATAATACCTTTAATATCTTTACCAGATATGCCCAGCAAAGGTAACGGCTTTCAAGTAATACTCTCTGAGGCACTTGCAACATGGACAACAATAAAGTCCAGAAGTTTTGCTTTGCCACCTGATGAGAAAGTGAGCCAAAAAAACTGCTCTGTAAGGAAACAACGTAAGCCTCTTGACTGACCCATAGTCTCCATTCTGCATCAAATCTCTTCTCAGCCATGGAAAACATTATTGTCAATATAAAACAAAGACATCTGAGAGACTGGAAAGAAATATCAAATAGAATATGCAAAAGAAAAGTTAAGGGTTTCCATATGTTATGTGGAAATCAAGACTACATTAAATAGCAGATTAGCATGAATCATCCTGCTACCAGCCACTGTCCCTCACTGTGCCCACAGCTTAGATTTGAGAGCAGGAGGTACTTTTGCTTCTGTCATTAGGCATGTCAGGGCAAGGAGGATTGTCATAGTGATAGGAGGGGTATAATGTCCGGCTGAGAAGGAGGAAGAGAAGAAACTGCAAGTTATAGGATAAGAATACTATCATGACTTGCTGGAGTTGGCATGTTTTAGACTTGGCATGAATTCTGCCTAATTTTGCTTTGTATTTTATAAATACCTTGCACCCAAATAGCCTGAAAGTAGTAATAATCTCACTGTTGGGAGATGGAAAACCTCCCTCTAGGTTTAGTTTTTCATACTTTTACTGAAATAAACCAGCATGTTTCAGATGTTTCTGGATTGGGACTTTGTTTTTGTTGTTAGAAAATCTGATATTGTATGACATTTCCAAAGAGATTTTGTTTGGTTGTTCTCCAACGCAGAGATGAGCACTACTGATGAGCAGTGGGAAACAGTTTAAGAAATGGCTGCAGACCTTGCAACTGAAATTAATTTCAGCTAAATCTAAACAAGGAGGGTTACAGAGGTCAAATGTAGTTATGTAGTATGTAAAGAGTAGAATGAGCAAATAATTGAAAGGCTTTTGAAAAATATATAAACAGTCTGGTAGAAAGACAGACTGAAGAGAGTTTATACAAATAAGCAGAAGAAAGTTAAAAGGATAATTAGAGGAGAAAAGAAATAATATTGGATGTCAAGTTGTATGGAATATTTCAATTAAAAGCTCTTCAACTATATCTGTAATAGAGACATAGGGTCAAAGGTTAAATCGTCCCATTAAAAGCAATGATGGGGGATTGGAGACAGGGCATAAGGAAGTGGCAATTTGTTAAATATTATTTGGTTTCTGTTATTACAGCTGAAGAAGAAGATGGAAAACTGCTTGGTAGAAGAATTTTGTTTCTCACAAAGATAGGCCAGCTCCTAATAAAGTGCAGGTAAAATTGGAACTAAATGAGTCATTTATCTGCAAATATACATTATCCTGGTTCACAGATGGAGATGCAGAAGATTTAGGAAATATACTCTAATTTGCTATAAGTTAGGGATCTTCTAGCTTATTATCAACATTTTTTGTGTGTATAACCTTTGTGCACAGTCTCATATAGCTTTGGAGCAGCTCAAATGCCTTTACAATTATTTTCCTCAGTGCAGCTCATCCTGGGCTTTTAGAAAGCAAAGAAATAGAAATTATCCAGGTTAGTGGCAGATTATATACCAAGGCACACCAGTCAAATATAGGGGTAGGAACACTCAATAAAAGAGCAGAACCAATCCAGACCTTCACTAAAGAACTGTATGAAAATAAATGTTGGGAAAACCTAAGAAGATTCTTGCAAAATATACAGAAATATATTTCCTCAGATCAGATACCAGCACTACGATGAAATATTAAAGCTTTGAGCTGGAAGACTATCACAGCATATAAATGCATACATTAACCAACTCATTTATAAACTGTGAGTAAAATTCAAGTACAGTATCATATTCAAAAGAACCAGAAATGTTCACATGGTATAAGTTTTAAAATCACACTACAGAACAAAAGCAGCATACTGTATAATGAGATGAATTAAAATATTTTTACAAGAGAGACAAATAGGAATAATACACAACACACAGTGCTATAAAGACTTAAATATGAGATGGGGTTTCTGTCATTAAATACTTCTAGAAAGCAGAAATTCAGCACCTTTTATTTCTAAAATTCAACATTCAATATTCTCCTGAAAATGACTGGACATTCAAAAGCATCTCCTATTAAAACAGTCGGAATTGAGAGTTTCTGGGAGTTTTAAATATCTGGCAGTTTGAATACATCAACTTTCTTGACACCATTTTTTACAGTGAAGTGTCAGATCTATGTTGCCTTCAACAGCCATGTTTTGGCATTTCCACCTTTTATTGCTTACAGGCAAGATTGACTTGATCAGCCTCTTCTCTATGACAGCTCATATCTGCTAAAAGAGTTTTCTTTGGTGAATCCCATCTCCTCTTTATATCTTTGCACCACTGGAAGCTATGAGCTTCCATAGAAGGGAGGAGCCTTGAGGATGCAAAATGGAAAGTGGATAGCTGGAACGCTGTACAGAAACCAATCTTCCCCTAATTATAGAGGGTCTATATAGCTAAAATACCAGATACAGCTGTGAATCAAAGAAATAGTAACAGTCTTTGTCATAGACACTACGGGAAAACTTTCCATTAACCAGTTCTGGGACTTTAGGGGAGCACTAGAGGAAAAGAAGAAGCTTTTTTGTAATTTGATTTTTCTTTCTGTAAAAGCAAGACATGGAAAATTCACATTAAGAATCTCAGCCCCATTTTTGACTAAAACTCTTCACATCTCAGATGCAATACCAATAGATTTATTTCCACTTCAGTCCTCACGGACTATATATCCCTTACATATTCCTTGCCAGCTTTGCACAAAATATACCTGTTTCATCATGGGAGTTGATGATTGTTATTTTCTCTTTAAAAACCTCTCATGTTTGTCACATCAGTTCTGAATATAAGAACTCAACTGCGATATTGCTATTCAGATGAATTGGAAGCATATTATGCTATTGCTCTCTTTTGTACAGTAACTGCTTCCTAAAAAGCTGATTTACTAACAAATGACACTATTTTTTAAAGTTCTTATGAATGTGGGCCCTGGTTCTGTTCTTTAATCTCATTCTGACAGGTATCTGTGCCATGTGTATCTCCTATTATTTAAATACAGTACCGTCACATCTTTGCAAGGTAAATGTCTTTTGCATTGTTTGTTTCAAATTTAAGGTGGTTCTAAATTATGTCACAATGCATATTTTTATGTCTTTATGGTGTTTAAAATTAAAAATGTCCCAATTGAATGAGAGGAAAAATACCAAATTGTTATCATTACCATGATAACAATCATCTTTGCTATTTCAGTACTTCCGATGCAAAGAGAATGCATAATCACCCATTATAATTATTACACCTATACAAAAACTTTCTGTATTTCAACACAATTCTCAATAGGAACAATATATGCTAAAAGGTAAGTCTTGAGACTTAAATCAGATTAATGTACAAATCTGCTTTTATCATAAAAGGAGAGGGGGAAAAAGCCCTTGAATTATTTTCCTTTTTCTTGCTACATATCTCAAGCCATTACTGCCAACCCATCAAATGAAAACTACATCTCCTAGAAGCTAAAATTGTGAACACTACAAGTCGTGTTGCAGTTGACATGAAAACAACCATTGCTGGCATATCTTGTATTTTTACAGCTGACTATTCTCTCCCTGACATTTTTAGTAAAGTTGAGCAATACCCAGATTCCAGCCTTGATACCAGTCAGCACAGCAACATTCATCTTAAGATGACATCTGTTGAGAATTTTTCAATAACTTAATGGTTATAAAGCATGTGAGGAGGGGGATAATAGAGGGATTATGACATAAAAATGCTAAAGCCCTTGTGGGGGAACTGCTGCACATAAAGTTTTGATTTGGTAATTCAAACTAATGCAGTTTGTAGTCCTCTAGAGAGAGGGCAATAATGGTGCACAATATGCTCTTAAACACTGATGCATAACACATTGTGCCAGAGCCAAAAGGCACTGTACAATATCATTATGATGTAGAGAGAAGTAGTAACTTTGGGAGCTGCTTGCACAAAGATCTGAATGCGCAGGTAACAAACAATGCTATTCCCCTCCTTTCTGTGCTCCTTAATCTATTCATTTGGGCATCCTAGGAAAACATGGCATTTATTCTTAATATGACAAAATTATAAATTTAGAAGTACAAAGATCCAAAGATCTGTGTCATGCAGTACATATAGACTTGCCTTTTTCTTTTTCTAGAAGTTGAAATAGGCAGGATTAAAATTTTTCATTGTTTGTCTTTGAATGTGATGAAATAGGGAATGTACATATTTGGACAAAGCAAGAAAACACAAAAAATTAAAGATCTGTCTATCTGTAATGAACCAAAATTAAGTACTAATAATATTTTTTGAGGATAAAAAATATGCAGAAATTCTTAAAACAGAAGAGAGAATTATTATAAAATTTATAAAAATCTCATGCAATGGACAAATAATATGATTTTCTATTATTTTTGCCTATTTTATGATTGTTGAAATGGGTTTATTTAACTTACATTACATGTGCTGATGGATGTAATGTCAAACATAACATATAAATGAGAACACAGTTTTTTGATTACTTCTTCAGGACTTCCGGCAGCATGAATTTAAGGAGACAAAACCAATCTGTTTGAATGATAAATTGTCTGTACTAAGACAAAACAAAATAAATAAAAAAGCTCTACTGTATTAGCTGATTTTCTAGAAAATGCATATTTAGATGGCTTTTTGGTTCATAAGGACCCTATCAAGATTGAATAACTCCATCATTCACTTCCTGTAAACATAGTGATACCTTTTTGGATCTTCTAATCTGAGTCAAAATTTTAAGAAAAAGGTCTTGTTACTTGAAATACTTTTTCATCTGTGGAGTCCTATAAGATAAGAAAATATTTTTGTGACTTTGAATAAATGGTGATTCATCTCATCTCCCTTTTGTGGCCTGAAAATCAGTTTTCCAGTGCAGTTTTGTTGATTTGCCTAATCATACCTAATGGCATCAACATATGGAAAAACAACAATCAATTGCATCCCAATGTGCTTGTCCAATTGGATGGGACCAATCATCTTCCCAGGGGCCTATCTTCCTCAAGTGTCTCTGAAGAAGTAGCGCAGAGAACTGGCTCACCTCATTCTGACCGACAAAAGTAAGCTGAAATTCTGTGTTAATGACTGAGTACAGAAGTTGTGAAAAAAGACCAAAAAACAGAGAAGAATAGTTACACTCCTACATGCAGGTGTCGAGTGTCATTTTGGGTAGTGTGGTTAAATTTCTTGGCTTCCTGCTGCTGCTCCAGACAGCTGTGTCTTTCCTGTAAGTCCCAGGTCACAGCTGCCATCTCTACGCTGACGTTCCAGGCAACTGAGGGTTTGTAAAGTGGGTTAGAGGCTGCTGTTGTTCCCTGTTTCACTCATCCCAGATCTGTGGGTCCTCTACCATAAAGGGAAAACCAGTCTGTCCTCACCAAAGGATCAGGCTCTGAGGTGCTGCCCAATTTTGAGTGTCATATCTGGTACTACAGGCTCTATCTTATGCTTCGCTGTGGTCTTCTCAATCTCTGCTACAAAAATCCTTCTCTGCGGTGGGCTCTGGAACCACAGGGGTCTGTGTAACAGTACATCATTGGCTCATTGAGCTCAAGAGGCTTGTGCTTTGTCTACAGCACTTGTGTCAACAGGAAGCTTTGCACAGGGGCCCAGATCTTCTCAGAGAGAGTTATTTATGTGCCAGGTGATTGAACTTAATTGAAATTAATGTCTTTTGGTATCCCAGTGAACATAGCAGCCAACGTCTCCTCTTTTGTCATTCAGCTGCACTCTGGCATTTTTTTCTCACACACTGATGGTGATACTAAATAAGTTGTTAGGCTCCTTTCCTTTCCAGTTCTTTCCATTTTTTCCCATGAGGAGTCTGATCCAAAAGTTTGTTATGCAAATGGAAGATCTTTTTGTGTAATATCAAAATGTTTGGTGGGAATTTTCACTTTCATTTGAGGTGTTTTTAAGTTTAATCACGCCTCAATGAAAGAGAAGCTAGCAGACAGTGGATACCCAGAAATGGAGACACTGCTTGGTAAGGTATCATCCAACAATACAGCAAGCAGTTCTTTGGGGCTCCCAAAATCAGTGTTATAAGGCAACTGTGTGATTTAAATAGGGGTTGATTTGGAATAAATTAAATTTGCATCCAAATGTGGTGGTTTGAATGTGTCTCACATAGCTTCTTCTAGTCAGGATCTACGTTGGATTAGGTACTGCCCATCGCAAACAGCGCTCTATGTTTACTACTCATCTGGACCAGAGCAGTACTAGCACATTTGTCTGATGAAGCACAGATCTTTGTGACTGAGGATCTATGACATTTGAGACTTTTCTCAGTGGTACAGTTCCTCCTCTTCTATCTTGAAATGCCTGGAAAGGTGTAGGAATGTAGATGTTGCAAATCTGTCAGTGCACAATAGTTCTTCACTAATGCCTGGTCCACAAACAGCAAAGGTAAGGTTTCATTCCCAGTGTTCCCTCTCATTAATGAGGACAGAATGGCAAACAACAATGGCTGTGTTCCTTCTCTAGGCCATTTGCAGTGTGCATGCAAACCAGGAGGTGCCTTTGGGAAAGTACAGGTGTTACTCGAATGATGCAGCAAGATAAGTGATTTAGCCCCAAAAGGATAGTTTGCATTTTATCCTTTATCCCAGCCTGCAGGTTCTGGGACACCTATTGCGTGTGATATACGAGATGATTGTATCCCAGAATTTTATTTATAATTGAAAATAAAATGCTGGGATATAAATTACCATTTAAAAAAATATTTAGTGACGCATCTACCAATTAAAAGACTCCAAATGCTGCTCCATGCTTAATATATAATGGGGGAAATTACACGGAATATATGTAAATCTTTTTATGTTTTCTTTATATATAGTATCGTAATCCCTTGAATGAGAATTTGCTGCATTGTTCTATTGCCAAAGTGATGTCTACAAATGAGGGCTCAGGGAATTGCTGCAGGCTTTCTGATGAACTGAGCCAGCAAGCCACTGTGGACACAAGCTTGAGTTTTTGAATGAAGAAGAGGATTTACACATGCAAAGATATTTGTCTCTTTTCCCTTTCAGATTTCCAACAAACAGCTCCTCCTTTCATTTACTGGCAATAATTGGAAACAAAATGCAAAACCTAAAAGTCCTTGTTTGCTCCAAGTCTTCTCCATCTTTTTCAGCTATATAATTTGTTCTGTTAAAAGATACAACTCTTCTTTACAGTTGTCACTGATGAGTTAATTAATACAATAACTTGAAATTCATTATTTTAACCATCTTCTAAATGCTTCTAAAAATACTTAAATGCCATTTTGCAGACAAATTCATTGTGAAACTATCTATCTATCAGAGAGACTTTCAGTTAAAAGTTTGTAGAAATAAATATATTCTATATGTTATTCTTTTCAAAGAATGTTTGATCTAATAGCTTCTAAAGATGGAATTTTGTTTGATTTCCTCGTTGTTTAATACCTAAAAGAACAGTCTGAAAAAGACAAAAGATGTATTAGTTTGCTTAGCTACTTAGCATTAGAAGACTCCGTATTTTGTGAATTACAGAACAAGATTCATTTAAAGGATGAAATCCTTTTTTTTTCCCCACCAATTGCCTCCCTGCTTGAAAATACTAAGTGGCCTTAAAGTGACAAGGAGTTATAAGACGTTTAAATTAATGTTAAATATCTTAAGCCTTTTTTTTTCCTATGTAAAAAAAGAATAAATTCAGTATACTCACACATTCAAACCCCAGATATTTAATGATTCTTGTAACAAATCTTATATACATTAGTGGTATAAAATGACTTGAATTACAAATGAAACCAACCAAAAAAGAAAAATAGGACTGCCTTTGTCCCTGTTCCCTTTGCGTTTGTGCATGGCCATCTCATGTGCTGGGGTCTGAAGTATGTGACTCTGATGGCAACAACTCCATGAAACTTTGTACCCCTTATCTTTCCTTGTGCATTTGGATAGTATATATTTAGATGCTCAGATATGAGTGCAGAGGAGAAAACTTTCCGGAATACATTTCTATACTCATTTGTATACATAAGGCCATGGTATCTACAGGTTTGGGGAAATTATTATTAAATATTAAGACAAAGCAGCTAGCGATAACTAGGGAACTTTCAAGGTCATGGCTGCTGAAATAATTTCTTGTACAGTAAAAACAGTATTCAGTCACTTCTGAAAGAACAAAAGATAAAACATCTATTGCAGTTTTTCATCACTTTCATGGGTTTTCTTTTGAAAAGAAGTGCTACACTCTAGACTCCTTCCAGTCAATCAGAATGCAGAATTATTTTTCTGAAATTCTTATTTTATTCTACAAGAAAGCTATATTCCCTCAGAAATCATTTGTTAACAGAAGTTGAGCTTTGCTAGTCCACTGTCTGAGGTGAATCCAAGATCAGTTATGGTTTGAACATAATTGTGAAGTGTACAAATAACTGTTTTTAAAGGCAGTATGTTCATTCTAGTTTATACTCAAGGTTTTATAAATGAGGTGGTATAGTAAGAAAAGTTCGTAGTTAAAACTCTGCAATGGAAAATGTCCCCCAAGTCAGAAGGCAGGACCCACTCTATCAAGTTTATAATTAAGCAATAATCTCAAGAAACGTAGTCATTACCAGCCTTTAATGACTACTTTGTTGGTTAACAGCTCAATGTGAAGTTGAGGATTGTTAACACTCTATCAAACTTCTTGTTAAGTGTGCTAAGTTTTTATTTAAACACACTTGGATCGCAGCTGGAAAGCTGTGGGGGGAATTGGACATTCCCAAGTGGCTAATGACCAATTTTTTTCCATCACTCAGAACACAGGGCACATTCCTTTATGTTTATATAATAGCTGTTAACTACAGATGTCTGGTGCCACCCGATTTTGGTACTTTGTGTGACCTTAGTCATCTACTGTATCTGCAACCAGTTGATGTTCTTTTGCTGCTGAGCTTTAGTGGAATAACAGAAGTTTACTTAGAGCCTTTTGGAGAATCCAGACAAGAAGACATAATAATTACCACAGAAATCAATAGTAACACAAAAAAAGTACCTGTCCAAATGCTATTACAACCTCTGCTTAATCAGACTTATTCTGGTGGTCTGGAAAAGGAACCATTTTGCCTTGTTGTTGAGGTGACTGGAAATAAATCTTACAAAGTCTACTGAGCTAATTCAGCCTAGGAAGATCAGCTGGAATGCAAAGTCATACCTCTGAGTTAATGGCAATTTTTCTTCAGAACTGCCTGTGACAAGTGGGCATTTCCCTTTGTTTCGTGCACTAGCAAAGATGTTGATATTTTATGGTTTACGATACCTTTCTGGACAGGTAGCAGCATTTACACTGCCACTGAAGAACCCTTAAATTAGCAGCATGTGTCAAACTTGCTGAAAAGCAACAAGGAGAGAGGGTGACCGACGTGATGTCACACATGGGTTTGTTGACTTTGTTGAAATACCCACAACAGTCGTGGAGTCAGACAAATTCCGCCTAATCAACCCAATAACTTATTATCAAAAGGATCTATTTCTTTGTCACGTCTGTCAGGGTAATCCGGAATTCATTATCATATTAATGTCCTGACTGGGCTCCTCTGGACCTCTGAGTTTTGTTTGTTGAAGAGCTTCCTGGGGCGTTTGGAGAAACAAAGCGCACTCTCTGGAACATGAGGCATTCAGAGCCGTGTACAGATGGGCCCGGGCTCTTTGTTCCTCTCTGCCTGGGAGGCTGTTATGGGAAGCAGCCAACCTGCAGTCTGTCACAGTGAACATTGTCAAGTCATTGTGTACTTTTAATTGTTACTATGTACATGGAATCTGAAAGGTCGCTCTGGATATATAGTACAAGTGCACGGAGCCCTTTGCCAGACCAAACAGCTGTCCTGTGGTGTTCCCATATTCAGCTCCAGTCACCTTTCCCTCATTGAAGGATTCTTCTGACAGAGCAATTAAAACATACGATTTATTACTAAACAGTCAATAAGGAAATCTTAGAAGTGCACTCTTTCACCACTTCACTGTTTCCCATGTGACTGTCTTAACAGGTCCTTTTATATTTAAGCAATTATTTCTGCCCCAATGATATTACAGACCCGGCAAGATTAATTAAAGAGCTGACAGCAAATTACAATAACAACCTCAAAATACAATCAGAGAGGTCAAACTGTATACCAAATTCTGTTCTTAGACACTCCTAGATAAAATAAAACTCCCTAAGTTTGGCTGGCCTGCAAGACATGAACTACATTCTTTTCTTTATTGAAGATACGTGAATATTTCTTTAGAAGACTTTGTGTAGCTTCTCATTTTTATCTGCAGCATAAAAGATTCAGTCTTAAAGGAAAACGTAATTGTATATGGTGTGAATAATCCTTGGCTGTAGAAGCACTACTCACCAGGGAGTCTACAAGCCGTGTTAAGTCTAGATATGCTAATATTTGTTTTCCCATCATGCTCCTCAGCTTTTGTTTAGAAAAATATGAATTCTTGCTAACTACAGCTGAACACTAATATGGTGGCATTTCTAAATTTTTCTTAAGTAAATTAAGTTTATCAATATTAAGTTTATCAATATTGTTATGTATGCAAATACAATAATTAACAAATAATTACAAATTATTAGGTTTAAGACACAAATCCACAGAGATTTCCAGTTCCTGCTCACTCTGCTTACCTCAGATGTTCAAAATATGAAGAAACCATACAAAATGTGTTGTGAAGAACATGATCATTCTCATACAATTGTGTTGTATTAAAATTTGATAATGAATAATTTCCATGCAGCATATATGTAAAAATCAACAAATATGTATATATAATATGCATATTATATATACATATTTATACATGTGAGTATGTGGGGGAAAATACTATATTTAATGTTTTAAAAAATAAAATTTAACACACAAAACTCAGAGATAGTGAACATGAATAAACTGTAATCCAGCTGCTAAAGTTTCAGGTACAGAGCTCTTCATGATTAACCATAAAATGTGTAATCCTCAGGGCCTTGCGCTTCTGAAAATGTACATTTAATTGTATACAGAACTGGGTGTTATTTAATTTGGTATTGATTTCCAACTCTTTGCGGGGTGGGATTCTTTTTCTCTTTCCTTTCCCTTTTTTTTCTTCTGGTGATATTTCCTGTTTGTTTTCCCTGTTTCTTTTCCTTACGGAATTACAGAATGCGTAAAGTTAGAAGGGACCAGGATGAGTCATCTGAACCAGCCTCCCTGCTCAAGCAGGGTCATCCTGACCACATTGCACAGAAGTATCCTTACCCTCACCTGTATTTATCCATTTTTTTTTTTTCAGTCTTGACTAGAACAAAAAAAATCTGATTTAGTATTGTAACAACGTATGATAATGAAAATAACCTTCAGAAGTTTCCAATACCCATTTCAGAAATCCATTTATGACAATGCGATATATTTTTATGATACTATTGTTGTCATTTTTGTTATTAGTATTATTGTTATTCTCCAGTGCTTCCTAATGATCCTGTTTATAGAAATGAAAACAGTGAGACTTATACAATTAAGTTTGAGAAATTTATTATGATGAAAGCCTTTCCAGCTAACATTATTAACATCCATTTAGCTAACTGCATTTCTCAGTCCCTCTTTGTTTACGTGAATATTATATATATTTACTGTCTGTTTAGGTATTAGTAACAACTCAGTTTCCTTCACCTCCTACATCTCTTGGATGAAGATAACTAGCAGATCACCTCAGCTTGCAAATCCTTCTCATTGTCGTGGAAAAGTCTGAAAACCCTTGCTTTTCTGACACTGTAACCCAGTTTTTCTGTTACTCAGATCACTGTGGATAACTTCATAGTATCACAGAGAAAGAATGAAAATCACTTAGAAGTTGCAGCACTAACTGCTACAATGATCACCTCTCAAACTGGAGTTATGCATTAGTTTATAGTAATTTTTACTCTACTTTCACTACAAATCTCCTTCTGAAGAAAAAAAAAAGTAATGTACTCCTCAAACTAGGATAATGTCTGAGTACTCCAAGGGAATCACTAGGTGACCATAAATAAACTCATTGTGAGCTTTAATTTAGAGGTTCTCAGTGCTGGTCAAGGAACCTTGACAGACACAGTAATACACAAAGTACAAGGCAAAGCAGGAAGGTAAAGCAGAACCCTATGTAATGGCTGAAAGAGTGGGTTCTAGTAATGCATGTCTAGTCAAGACACTTTTTACAGAATTTTACCTCAGAGTATTTGCTTAACATTTTACTTTTTCACAAAAGAGAAACAGAGAGAAGCTTGGTGAAGAGCAAACACACGTATCATGAGAAATTTTTCCATATTGTGGGCTGGTTTATTTCACCTTAGCTATCCCCTGGAAAACTCCATGGAGTGAAAACTCAGTGAGTAAATCCATGCTGAGGTTGATGAACCTAGGGTTCAGTCCATAGGAGACCAATACTCTGTGGAAATAAGAAATATCTCTTCTGTGAAAAGTTCCTCATAGACTTAAATTATATTCGTCATTTTTTTGGAATATAATTTGTGTCAGTCTAGAACCATTCCAAATAACTCATTTTGTTTCAGAGACTTGATAAAAACCAATTATGAGCACTTATAATATCTAGGATTATACCAATACAATAGCTGGTTTATATCTTACCATTGCGTTAAAGTCACACTGGGACTGATCTGCTCTTGACAGTTTGTAACTCTAGCTTTTTTCAACATTTTTTCTGCGAGGTTTTTTATTTTATTTTGAATAACTCTACAAATAGTGAACACTATAAGACAGGTACCAGGGGGTCAGCAGTGGCACTCTTGATGTGCTGTGCTACTCCCTGACAAGATGTGGGTACAGAAGAGCGATCCTGGGGTGTGCTGCTGACCACAGGCTGCCCCAGGTGTCCTCCACTTCTCCCTTCTGCCTGGCCCTGGTGCTTACCCTGCCCTCCTTGGAGCCAGTCTCGGGGCCAGACAAGATGCCAAGAAGAAAGAAAGGAATATTTTTCTTTCAGTTTACTCCACTGAGCCATCCCTCTGGGGAGTTGGTAGCGTACCACTGCCAGGACACGAGAGTAAGCAGACACACATAGCCAGGGCCAGGAGGAAAGGCAGGGAAGAGGGAAGATTGCTCTGTCTGGTGGCAGTTAGCTGTCAGATCAGATTAGCTGTATCATAAAACAGTGTGTTATGGCACAGCTCCAACATAAACCCAAGGCTGCAGCACTTGAGTGGGATGAGGAAGCTTATTTGTGTGCTCCCGCATTCGAGACATGATTCCACTGTGCAGTGGATTAGTGAGCTGATCTATGTAAAAAGAAATATAAAGCAAATGGGGGAAAAGAAAAAAACAAAACAAAAACCAACCAAACATACCAAAAGGATTATTATTTTGAACACCTTGGGGTTTTGATCTATTTTCCACCACTACGTGCAGTATCATCATGCCACAAGGGAAGAGAAAATGGGAATAGGGTTGTCCTCAACCAGTGCTGATGCCTGAAATCCATTACTATAAGACTAAAGTCCCGGTACATCTACCCTTATAACTAAACAGCAGTTAGGTTCCCTGATTAGGAGTGACAATCCCACAACTGTGCGCTTGTTTCTGTGGTGATTATTACATCTAGGAATAGTTAACTTTATCTAAAATTATACTACAATTGAAAAACAATTCATGACATATACTTAAAATTTTAAATTGAAAATCACTTCTAAAATTATTTCAGTTGAGGAAAAACTATTTGTATGAACAGTGATGGATGCTGACTGAATTTCCTTAATTTGCCAACTAAATGATAGTTACTTGTACAGATATACTATGACTCAGTGGCACAGATATCATTCTATAATTTATATGAATTTATATTATGTGAAAGACAATATTATGAGTTAACTAAAATAATTGCATGAGATATTTTAAAATATCATCCAATATAATACCATTGTAAGTGTCTGCACAAAACTGGGTTTTTTTCTTTCTCATTCTCACTCTGATTCTAATAAATAAGGTCCCAAATTAGTCTGCAATTAACTATTTTGAAAGTATATAAAAACATCATAAACAACGTGTTTGTCTTACAAATGGAAGAATCATGTCTTAAATAAGCAATAAGCAGAGAATATGCTGGAATATTTTTGTAATGCTAATACACACAAGATTAACAAAGAAATTAATGACTATTTTTATCTAGTGATATGGCTTTTGAGACACCAAAAAAACCCACCAGAAAATAGCCTTTCCCCAAACTTTTTACAATTGCTTGGAATGGCGTCTAGAAGTTCTTAAGATGCTATTTCTTGAGATTTCAAAGTATATGTAATTTTCTTGGTTCATACTCAGCCATTCTACTTTGGAAAAGACCCAGCCTCTCTTCAGTGCCATCACTGCAGTTCCACTGCTTTTCTCTCTATTATTGCAAATATTCTGTACCCCAAATCTTCATTTTCCCCTATTCACTCCCCTCAAATAGTTCGATTTTTTTTTCTCCTTTTGCAAATAGTACACATCAAGTGTTCATCCCTTTGTTTTGGCTTTTCAGCTTCCCTCAGACGTCCTTCCATATGTGCATCTGCTTAGCATGGAACTGATCCTGTTCACACAGCAAGGCCAGGGAGGGTCAATGGTATTCCTGCCTGGAAGCGCTAGGAAAGACAGAAACTGGGCTGAACATGAACTTCTGGGAAAAACCTTTTTTTCAAGGAAGCAGAAGAGGTGAGTGAGCTCTGTATTTTTCTGTCCAAAGGAAGGGCAAAGAGCCCATTTCTGATTAAGAATGAATGGAAAGGAACAGACAATATAAGGTATATTTT
This sequence comes from Pomatostomus ruficeps, assembly GCA_013400735.1. Lineage (NCBI taxonomy): Eukaryota > Metazoa > Chordata > Aves > Passeriformes > Timaliidae > Pomatostomus > Pomatostomus ruficeps. Next base: position 9,990 of record VYZT01000746.1, on the reverse strand, counting down.
CCATGTTAAATATTTCTCATGTAGATATTGAGGAAAGATGGAAAACATCCAACTCATGAACAGTGAGTTCTGAAACTCCTTTTCTGAATTTTCCTTTTGTCAAATTAACCTCTTGGATTTTTGTTTTTAAGAGTTTGTAATAAAGTGTATCAAAAAATTAGAAGGTAGGCCTTATGTAGTCAGCATATAGATATTTGTATTTTTATTTTAAACCATGTTTTCATTATATACCATGTTTGAGATCCACAGTGGTGTATATACATATACATTTTCGGTTAAAGATCAACAGCTATACTTGATGCGAAAAAATCCAAGGGTAATATATTGTATAGAAATAGACCAATCAAATATTTCAAAGCAAGTTACACTTAAGACACAGGTTGTGAATAATTATGAAAGATTCTGATATTCAAACCGGTTTCTGTTGAATATCACTGAATCATATTACTTTACAAATATTTCTTACTAGGATAGTAGAGTTAAAATGTATCATTGTGACTCCTTTCCAGAAGACATTTTAAGCTATTGTATAATATAAGATATTGCACCATCCTGAAAGTATAAATAAATAAACAAGACTTGTTATGCTAGTCACAATGCTAATGCATAATGGTCCCCACTTTTCAATTTCCTGATTATTACTTTTCCAATTTATCTAATCTTTAAAATCAAAGGCGAATTCTTTGCTGAGCATTCACCCTCTCATATTTTATTTAACTTCACCCTTGTTTCTGCTTTGTGTCTGCCAGCTAGTGTAGTTTCATTTCACTTCAATCCATTTTCTTTCTCAAAAACAAAAAAGAAAGAAAAAGTAGATAGATATGAAGACAGAGAAAGAGTGGAGAGAGTAAAAAAAAAAGAGAGAAAAAACTGGCAGTGGACAAAATATATCAATTAAAAAATAGGTTAAAAATAGTCTTTCATGTGCAGTGCATGTCCCTGAGCTAGATTAACATTGCTGTTAGCATGTTGCACTAGTTAGTTCATTGCCTGAGGAAAGTTTGCAGGCAAAATTCATCTGCACAGCTAGCACACTTGAAAGACTCAGGCACAGGGCTGTGTTCATGGTCTGGCAACAACAAAACACCTGCTTGAAGTTGAGACAGAATAACAAGCTGGATTGAGTTCAAAAGAATCAAATGATAATCACACCATGATTAACAGAAAACTGAATTACTGTAGTCCTTTGTCAATAGCTGGCCTATTTGCATACTATCTTGCAATGCCCAACAGATTAGAACTTTTTAGTTACACATGGTCAAACATTAAAAAATGGAAGCAAAAACTTTATGCCTGTGTAACTCAGACACATTGCATGCATATTGTGTGTGTTACATCTTCTTAATGCTATCTAGTCTGATGTTGGCAAGAGCACAGATAATTCCACCCACTCTTTCCTCCTTTTCCCATTCCCCCACCTACCAAGTATACCAGACAAACAACAAACACAGCCTATAATTTTGTTTGGCACAAGTTTTTTAGTATATTTGACAGCAAACAACTGTATATTAAACCAATTTGTTTCAGCAGATGAAAGTGAGTAATTTTTGATTCAGTCCATTAGAGCTGCTCTTGGCTATGTGAGCTTTTTGAGGTTTATCAGCAAAAAAAACCCTGTAACAAACTACAATGCCTGAGCATAAAACATGGAATGTACTACCTTAATTTCATACTGGATGCCTTTTGTTTCATAATTGAGTTTTCTGTGCATACCCTAGGTTTTATTTTAGATTAGTTTCAAAACTGAATGTTGCCATGATAAAATGAGCACTTCTGTATTCATATCTTTACATTGCTAATAAGGTAGTGAGGCATGTCAAAATGGAAATAGAAAACATAATAAAGCCAAATTAATATTGTTGCTTGTTGTTTTACTTTATATTATAAATTTAATCTTGCTTCATAGGTATTTATAGAAAAATATCTTCTTTTGTGGCAGCATAAGCAAAGTCCTGCTAGACCATATCTTTCATTTATTCAAAGAGTAGGCAAAGCACAGATTGCCACTTNTAGGCAAAGCACAGATTGCCATTTTCCCTGGCAATGTCTCTCCTTAGTAGGAAAGAGTATGAGAGGAAGTGACCTCATGGGATCATTTCCCTACTGTAGTTGAGATACCAAATATGTCATGGCAAATATTCCACTTGTCTAGCTTGTTCTTAAAAATGTTCAAAGCTTAAGACTCTAGCCACAGAAGATATTTTCAAAAACCCCACCTATATCTCTGTTATTCCAATTTAAATGTAAGAATGCTTTTCATTGTGCCTATGATTTCTTATGCTACTTATCTTGGTCAAGTAAAAGAGATTAGTCAGTTTCTCATTTCAATAATCTTTCATTTATTAGAAAATGAGTGATTTCTCTCCACTTTCTTCTGCAGCTTGATGAACACTAGGAACTTCAGTTTCCCCCCATTAATAATGCTTTCTAAGTGTCTAAGTTCCATGTTAGTCGCCTGCATATGACCTCCAGCTAGTCCTCTCAGGGTCTAGAAGTGACACAGCAGAAGGATGTTTTTATGTGTTTTATGGCTCTCCTCTTCCCTCTTCTTGTTTAGCAAGAGTTCTGAATTTAGACTAATATTTGTCTTGTGACACCAAATTTCTATCTGCAAAATTTTCATATGACCAGTTTTCTCCCCATCTTCCTTTTACAGTGGATAACTATCTCCCGTGTTCAATAAATATGAATCTATTCTCTTTTTTTTGCAGACACTTTTTCTAGTGTTTCATGATAATTTTACATTGTCTTCCTGTTCTCTAAAGATTTTGTGGTTGTGTTGCTTCTTACTCACTTAATAAACATTCCATCATCTATGTCACAAAAGGAAATCTTGAACAGGACAACAATAGATGATATGTTTGATTTTATCAGTGAACCATAATCTTTGCTATCCTTTCTTCACTGATACTGTATTTTAAAAAAAAAAAAACCATGTCTTTCCAACTGGCTTAGGAAAATGCCAATGTTAAAAGATTTCTATTTAAAAAAATATATTTACTGCTTCTCCTTTGTCCACAGGGCTTATTACAANTGTCCACAGGGCCTATTACAAAGGAAATCATTTGTTATTGACAAATCCGTGCTGGATGATAGTCAGTTTTCAAGTACCTTGCAGGTTACAAATATTTTGTTGGATCATTTTTCTAGTTCAGTAGTTTTCTGAGCACTGAAATTAAACTGCTTGATCTGTAATTCTCTTGTACCTCCTTTTAGAATGTCTATCTCATTTTAGAGAGGGGCAGTCCATCTGCACTGTTCCAGTCTTCAGTATCGTTTCCACCCTTTGTGTTCTCAGAGATCATTGCTAACAGCTCTTATATCACTGTAGTACTTCCAGTAATTTAGAATGAGGTCCATGGTCCTCACACATTAAATTATCTTCTGAACAACTTAAATGGTAGCAAAGATGAGTGTCACACCTGTTGACTATTGAAATGCAGAGATTGCAAAGGCTTCATAATTTGAGAAGGTGTGTTGTTAAGGAAAGCTTGTGGAGAAGAGATATTAACAGAGTGTTAGTGCCTCCTTTCCCAAAACCATTATTGAAGCACTGACTTTATTTAATATCATTAAATGTCATTTGATTTGACGTCATTGCTACAGTTTTAAATAATGGGTTGAAGGAGAATAAAGATGTGTCTACAGATCTGTGTTGCCTCAGTGACAAGCCAATCAAAAGGAAAGGGTGCTTGGAAATACCTAGTAGACATGTCAGTGCTGTTATATTGACAGCAGATAACTGTGTTTTAAAAATTAGCATATGAGGCCTTTTTAAAATGAATGGTGTTGCACTGTTACATAGACTTCCAGAATGGCAACATAGGCTCAGAAGAAATATCTGTGCCATATCACATTGGATCTCCAAAAGGCAGTAAAATCTACAGATATCCAGCTATTGTCTTCATATTGACATTCTAGATTGTATTTATAAAAGAAAATTTTATAATATTTCATATTTTGAGATAAATGCATAAAAATAGTTTTTAAAAAGTTACGTAAGTTACACCTTTGTGGCCTTTGTGTAGCTCTCCATAGCTCTTGGCCTATGTTATTTCATTTTTAGGAACTCAAGTGACAATTTTCATCTTCTTTTGGTGCCTTCTCTACTAGTTTTCTACAGCTTTTGAAACAAAATAAAACAAAATTATCTTTTAAAGTAAGACATGGCTTGAACACGTGTTCCTGATTAGCTCCAAAATAAGATTTTTCTCCTCCCTTATCAATTCAGCTTATTAATATTGCTTTCCTTGTCCTTATTTTGGAACTTATGGAGCAACAGGCTTAGAGGCAGTCAAATGTCTCTAAAACTGGTTATATTTATTGGTCACAACTTTTAAAATGAAATGCAATACTGAAACACCTACATGCAAAAATATGCCTCAGGTGAAGAGGAGCTTCTCTTTCTTTGGGAATTCTTTTGGGAGCTGAACTACAGTTACAGCACATCCCTGTTGTCCCTCTATGTTTTGTAACATGGCATTTTTGCCCAGTGCCTGGAAGTGTTCAAGGCCAGGTGTTGTAGTTTTAGTAGTAGAGAGGGGGCCATAAAGATAACTCCTGTGAGAAGCTTTTTTTCCCCTCTCTCCTTCCCTCCTCTGCCCAGCTGTGGCAAAGGAGGGAACGAGTGAACAACCACCATAAGTGCCTAGCACTTAGCCAAAGTCAAACCATGACACCAGGTTAGATGGAGCCCTGGGTAACATGATCCAATGGGTGGCATCCCTGCCCGTGGCAGGGGGTTTGAACTAAATCAGAATTAAGGTCCCTCCCAACCCTATACATTCTATGATTCTGTGATAACTACCGATAGTGTCACAAAACCATGATAGCAGAAAATTCTGGAGCACACATGGCTCCTGTGTGGCTTCTAAGTATTACTGCCATTACTACAACAACAGGTGCTATTACCAAGCACTGCAAGGCCTAGACAAAAAGAAGAAACCTGTACACGCTGTGGTATGCACTCTAGTAGTCACCTCACAGTATTGTTTCCAGATTGCTTTCCTGGCCTGATTTATTTCCAGTAAATATTAAGAGTCAAGTATTCAGGTGTGATGGCTTGCTTTGCAACATCTATTATTGGATTTTACTTGGAGCTGTGGCTGTGTTTATTCAAATGGGTTGAAATTATCCTAATGGATGTGACCTCCACTACTGGCATTATCAGATTCCTGTGTACACTACTTTTCCATCACTTGAAGAAAGTAATCCTTGTTTCCCCTGCCTTAAAAAGGTTTTGATTTACAACAAGGCAGGTTTTTGCAGACATGATGGGTTTGCAGTACAATATCTGGATAATGTAATTTTTTATTAAATGGCTTGGCTGAGAGCACAGTGGAATGATTCAAACAGAGAAAGCTGAAAATGAAGTTTTCAATAGATCAGCTTTTCCTTAGCTTCATAAAGGCCTTGTATGCAGATATTTGGATCATACAAAACATTACCTTGCCCTGTTAATTAAAAAATATCACTGCTTATTCCAGATTTTCGCTCTACTCTGCTGTTCAGCTTCTGTATTGGGCTTGGGGAGGGAGTGATAGTCTAACCATGAAAACTCAGATGCTCAAGCCATGGGCCATGGTTGTTGTTCAGATTGCACAGCTGATATGTTCACTTCTGAATCTGAATATTTAATAGTCGTCTCCTGTTTTAGACACCCTAATTGTGAACTTACTTCTTTTTCCATGAATGGATGGATCATTCCCTGGTGTAGCAATATCTACAGTAAGAAGGGAATGGCTTCTTTGAAGACCTTGATTCAGCCTGAGTTTGTAGATATCTGTGTACTGCCTTGTCAAGTTGAAGTTCAAGACCAATTTCATAGAATCCAGAGTGAGTTTTGTCCACACTTTTGAAGAGCCAGACCCATTTTCTTCCAAGGTTCGTGCCCAGAAACACAGATGCAGAGGCTTATAAGGACAGTGGAATATCAAGGAAATGGGAGTTATGAAGAGGTTGTTCTGGGAATGCAAGGTCTGACTGGGAAATTAAATTCTACTGTCTTCTGCATCATGCCAGAGGCCACAGCACAAGCCTCCTGCTGCCACAGCAAATATTCCACCATATCAGCTATACATGGTTTATGTGGGAATTCTGGGTTACTGTGGCCACATAAACACAGAGCCTGAATTTGTCTGTCATAATGTATACACCTACCTCATCTAAGCCCAGTCAGATAACTCATTTATTTAATGCCTCAGCTGTGCTCCCTAACACAGAAAGACTTGAAATGGTCTTACTCATTCTTTTAGAATAACACCAGAAGAAAAGAGAAGAGAATAAATAAATAGCTACACTTTTGAGTGATCCAGAGTTCTATATGATTTCAGATAAATTTCTTAAAAAACATGACACAATCTTCTTCCTCAGCAGATATTCAATGTAACTAGTATTTAAATCTATATGTTGGACTCCTGTTGATTCATTAGTCAAAAAAATAAATATATTTTGTTGCTATCTCAGCATGCATAAAAGAATCAGAATTATGATTGTGATATTTCTGAAAATGCAGAGAGCTGTTTAAGACAGCCTATAGCAGTTTGTATATTAATAGAGCATAAGTGCATGTTAATTCAGCAGTATGTCTGAGTTCTAGCATGGACATGAATCCAGTTCCATATCAATGCATTTGTTGCCTCTCTGAGTCCAAAACCTTCCCTTTTTCCCCCTCCTGTGTTTGCTTGTCTAGTTAAAGATGATCCCTATCAAGATTTCTGTAATTCAGAAGGGAATCTGGAAAATCAAATGCAAGTTTTGAGGAGACCTAGTTCAGCAAAGGTGGCACTCAAGGTTTTCTAACCTGTTACAGATATTTTTGGATGATTTTTTAAATTAGAATTGTAAGCAAGGCATTTACAGGTATTTTAGAGCTAGTACCACATACTTTCTGTTCTTAATACCTTTTCTGGAAACAGAGGTATGCCAAAAATGGAGAAATCCATGACAAATTTATATATTCATTGGAAATCACCATGTGAGAATTATTCACATGAATGAAGAAAATACTCTCACTTTATTTATTTGGTTACATTCAAACTAAATGTACATTGTGAAGTTTTCTCTATTTATGTCATGGCTGAATTTTGACCTTTTCATGTGAAAACATTGTAGCAGTCCA